>MCJB01050149.1:24189-86452 GCA_002018475.1 Nicotiana obtusifolia
GGGGGGGGGGGGGCTACCGTTTTTTGCAATTTGTCGCGAGGAAGAAGATTGGGCCCTTTTTAATATAGTATAGCGCATATATGCGATGCGCATACTTACTTGTCTTTTCAACTTCAGGTATAACGCATAATTGTATATGCGCTATAGTTGTACTTTGATTGATTTTTAAAAATCAAGTATAACGCATGGATTGCATGTGCTATACTTTAACGGAGAAATGTATCGTTAAAGTATAGCACATGCAATACATGCGTTATACATAAAATGATTATTAGTTATTTTTCACTTATTTTTATGCTTTGAGTAAAAAAAAAAAAAAAAAAAACCTTTAGTTTGGGACTCATGTAAACTACATATATTTACGCGTACATCCTTGGGAAAGTCTTCTTATCTGTTTGGTATGCATGAAAAAATTATGTATTCTATCTTGACTAAATTTATATAAGTATCATTTCAAAATTTATCAATATACCGCGAAGCGCGGTTAGTGCAGTTTAATCAAAACCTTCAGCCCCATTACCCCTGCTATGGCCACAAAAGCACAAAGAAACCTCTCAATTTTCTACACTCGAAGACACTTCACCGTCGCCGGAGCAACAATCGCCGGAACGAGGTCTCCGGCAGCAACGAAGATCGGAAACTTACTCGTCGTCGCTTCGATTACAAAAGTTTTGTCAGCTCCAGGAGGAACACGTAACCTAGAAAAATACAACGATTCAATTCCCCTATCAGAAACCCTAGTCCTCCAAATCCTCCGCCGCAACAATTTAGACGCCGCGACTAAACTCGAATTCTTCAAATGGTGCTCTGTCAGGCCCAATTTCAAACACTCCACCGAAACTTACTCTCAAATGTTCAGATCCATTTGCTATTATTATTCTCACAATCACCGGGAAGATATTTTCGTTCTACTCAACTCCATGAAGCATGACGGAGTGTCGCTTAATTTGGCCACATTTAAGTTGTTGCTCGACTCGTTTACTCGAGCTGGTAATTTTATATCAGCTCTTGAGATTTTGGAATTCATGGAGAGTAATCTGGAAAATTCTAATATTAATTGTTTAAGTCCTGATGTGTATAATTCTGTACTTATTGCACTTGTAAAAAAAAATCAAGTTAATTTAGCTTTGTCAATTTTCCTTAAATTGTTGGAAACTAATGATAGGAATGGTAATAGCATTGGGATTAGCGATGCTGTTGCATGTAATGTGTTGCTTGTTGGTCTTAAGAGGGGTAATATGAGGGATGAATTTAAACAAGTTTTTGATAAGCTTAGAGGAAAGAAGAATATTTTTCCGTTGGATAGATGGGGATATAATATATGCATTCACGCATTCGGGTGTTGGGGGGATTTGTCTAGTTGCTTGAGTCTTTTTAGAGAAATGAAGGAAAGGGGAATTTGGTTTAGTCCCGACTTGTGCACTTATAATAGCTTGATTCATGTGCTTTGCTTGCTCGGGAAGGTCAAGGATGCTCTTGTTGTGTGGGAGGAATTGAAGGGATCTTCGGGTTTGGAACCTGATGTTTATACTTATCGAATTGTTATACAAGGTTGCTCTAAGGCTTACCTGATAAATGATGCGATAAAAGTGTTCAGTGAGATGCAGTATAACGGTATACGTCCAAATACTATTGTTTATAACTCCCTCTTAGATGGATTGCTCAAGGCGAGAAAGTTGACAGATGCGTGCAATTTGTTTCAGAAAATGATTGAAGATGATGGTGTTAGAGCCAGTTGTTGGACATATAATATTCTTATTGATGGCTTGTTTAAGAATGGGAGGGCTTTGGCTGCTTATACCCTATTCTGTGATTTGAAGAAGAAAAGTAATAATTTTGTGGATGGGGTTACTTATAGCATTGTCATTTTGCATCTTTGTGAGGAAGGTAGGCTTGATGAAGCACTGAAGTTGGTGGAAGAGATTGAAGCTAGAGGGTTTACTGTTGATTTGGTTACCATTACTTCTCTTTTGATTGCAATTTACCGGGAGGGGCTTTGGGACTATACAGAGAGGCTTGTGAAACACGTTAGGGAGAACAATTTAGTTCCAATTATTCTCAGGTGGAAAGACAGTATGGAAGCTACAATGAAAGCTCCACAGAGCAGAGAAAAGGATTTTACATCCATTTTTCCATCGAATGGGAATATTGGTGATGTTCTAAGCCTAGAAGATTTAACAGACCCTGCGACTGATACTGCCCTTGGGGCAGAGGATGAGAGGGATCCCTGGTCATCATCACCATATATGGACATGCTGGCTAGTAAAGCGAGCTCCCAAAGTCATGCTACAAGAACATTCTCTCTTACCGGAGGAAAACGAGTAGACACTAAAGGTGCAGATTCATTCGATATTGGCATGGCGAATACCTTCTTATCAATATTTTTGGCCAAAGGAAAATTGAGCATGGCCTGTAAGTTATTTGAAATTTTCACCGACATGGGTGGTGACCCTGTTAGTTATACTTACAACTCTATGATGGGTTCATTTGTCAAGAAGGGATATTTCGACCAGGCCTTGGGTGTTTTACAGGAAATGGGGAAGAAGGTTTGCCCTGCTGATGTAGCAACTTACAATGTGATAATACAGGGGTTGGGAAAGATGGGAAGGGCTGATCTTGCTGGTGCAGTGCTCGACAAGCTGATGAAACAGGGGGGTTACCTTGACATTGTAATGTATAACACCTTGATAAATGCGCTCGGGAAGGCTGGAAGAATTGAGGAAGTAAACAAGCTTTTCCAGCAGATGAAAGATAGTGGAATCAATCCAGATGTTGTCACTTACAATACACTAATTGAAGTTCATGCCAAGGCAGGTCAGCTTAAGCAAGCTTACAAGTTTTTAAGGATGATGTTGGAAGCAGGGTGTGCCCCCAATCAAGTCACTGACACAACTTTGGACTTTCTGGAGAAGGAGATTGAAAAACTGAGATACCAGAAGGCATCCATCAAACGCCCCAATGTTGATAACTCGTTATGAGAAGAACTTTCAGCTTTAGAGGAGTGAATTCAGGTATGATGTTCTTCCATAAACTAGTGAATTCAGCATTTGCATAGTATGCAACTTTGTTTAAACAGTTGTTCTTCTGGTCTAAAGTGGGAACTTGTTTTTTTTTAAAAGTAATGCTGGGCAATTCATATGGCTGGTATTCAGAATAGAGTTGGTTGTTTTTCATGAATGTAAAAGCAGGTAAATTTTCTACAAACAGCAATCCAGGTACTACTTTGATTTTTCTTCTTTTAATGCATAGTCTGAAGATTTGAAGTTTGAATCGCTGTTTGGCGATGATCTTGTTTTATGTTTTATCTATGGCTTCCCTAAGCAAACATGTTTCTGATACATCTGGCCCTTTCCGAAGAAATTGAGTATCTGTATGCTCATTGGGGTAATGCATTCTGACCTTTTAGCACTTGAGTTAATATTTTGAAGTTGAATTTGAATTACGTTGGTGGTCAGATCTGATTACCTTATTTGGCATAGGGCTGAAGGTTATATCTACTTGGAGGATAGATAATTCATTTGGTTAAATAATTCGTTATAACCAGTGTTCTGATTTTTTGAGAATGCAATGTCTTTGGTTAGAGCTATCCTACCCGTCATGCAGAGTTCAGATCAACTCAGAAATTTATGAAGACTGGAAGCTATAGCATACAGAACTATAAGAACTATAATCGTAAGATTAGGAAAATGAGAAATGAAAAATCTGTCTCCAAATAAATAAATACCCTTCATTGATAGATTCTTAAAAATCACATCTTCTATTATTGTTCTCTTTTAGTGACCTTGAAGGGCGCCAAATACAGCACTAGAGTTTTCAAGAGATATTATTCTCGTTTTGCTTGGTTTGTTACATGACTTGCATAACTTGTTAACTCAGAGACAATATATGCCCGACATTGTCCTCGTTCTGCATTTCCAAATTATGCTCTTACATCCTCCAGGCTCCATGTCTTAAGTTTTTCATTTGATCAAATTCTTATATTTTAGGAGGCTCAGGAAGAAGTTGAATTCATAGAAATTGAATTGAGTGCCTAGAATTCATAGCAAAAGTGAGTGCAAAGGGTTGTCAAAACTCATAAATTATAGAAACAAAGAAGCAGAAGAAAACCATCTGACAGGAACTTGATGATGGCACAGAACTGAGCTCTCACAATGGTTATTTCTCATCTTAGTGGATTGCTTTGCAATGCTCCTCCTGGTCAATGAGCTGCAGACTGGCGAAATTGGAGATGTCAGGGGGGGAATAAGTTTGAAGATATGAGAAAGCTAAAAGTTAATAGAACATATCACGGAAGCATGCATCTATTGGCAGCAAAGACATGTGGATTAACACCTCATATATTTTTAATTCTTCGATTCGTCTTCCTAAGCGGAGGATCTATTGGAAACAGCCTCTCTAACCCTCAGATAGGGGTAATATTTGCGTACACACTATCCTCCCTAAACCCCACTAGTGGGATTTCACTGGCTTGTTGTTGTTGTTGTGTATTTTGTTCTCCGAAGAATAAGAAGGTCAATACACCCCTCAATAAAGTGGGATGAAAATAATTGGAGACCAGGGTTCAGTTCCACCAAAAGTCTAAGTGTTCACTTCCTATTTGCCTGAGCCTCTTGGTGAACAAAGTTATCTGGGATATATGCTAGTGGGACTTGTGCAAAAATTTTGGAGATAACACTCTCTTACACTTTAGAAGTGTGTACGGCTCTTCTCGTAGAGATAAGGAACTCAATGAAGAGGTGAATTGGAAGAAGGTTGAAGCAACCCATAGCAGACGCGCATTAGAACGCTGAGGAAGTACAAAATATGGAGGTATCAGCTAACTGAACACTGCCTGATATTAACTAGCTTGAATATCTTAATTTGATGTACCATACAAAACATATGTATTTGAGTTGCTTTCTATTCTTTACCTGACTTTGGATTATATTTATTCATTCTTTTCCATCGGTTACTTGTGCTTTATAATAGAGCATTTCCTTTTTGTATTTCTAGTTCTTGAACATTTCCTTTAGTACTCGAAATTTCATCAACATTCAACAGGCTCTCGAATTTGTTAATATTATTACTATTAATGTTTAATGTATATATTTTCCAAAATATTTTCCCCTCATCAACCAAAAATCCAAATTCCAGAAAAATGTTTATCTATTTTAAGGAAAATATTTTTCACAGAAAATAAGTTCCCTGGTACCAATCACACTCTTAAACTGGACTGCTTTGACATTTTTGTTGGAGCCTGGAGGTTTAAATGAGAAACACTCTGCCAATTTCACTGATTCTAGAAGGGTTTTAATGCGCTTCACTTAATTATTTTCCGTGGCATTCTTAATTGGCTAGCCCCATAAGGTAGAGGCAGTGCATAATTTAGTAAATACCGAATATCGAAATTGAAATTTTTGGTATTGATATTCGGTATGATATTTGATTTAAGTTTTAAAAAGAATTGGTATTAGGTATGATATTTGGTATTTTCAAATAAAATACCGATACCGTACCGAAATATATATTATATTACTCAATACACATATTATTTATAACATAAATATAGAAAATCTAAAATTTTACTTTCTTTTATTCTCTAAGTTTATCAATTAACTCTAATCAAGTAACAAGACATTTCTAATGATCAAATTTATTTCTTTATGTATAATTTTCTCTCTCTGGGTTGATATTTGCAGATTTTGGACAAATTTTATCAATAAATATTTTTATTTTCTTACATTTGAGTACTTTAATTAAGAATATCACAGTCTATGACTTTACGTATTAGTTAGTATTCAAACCAAATAAATTGAAGTTACAGAACCGAATAAATCGAAACCGAAAAAAAACCCGAACCATATTGAATTTAATTAGGCACGGTATTAATATAGTATTTTAAGAAATGAAATATCAAAAATACCGAATCGAAATATTAATTACCGTACCGTACTGATTGACAAATACCCTGTCATAACGAGATTTTTCCATCTTAAAACAGTATAGAATCGAAAAGTCAAAGTTACAAAAGAACCATAGTACTCTTCTTAAAATTCTCTACTAATTAAACCTCTTTGATATCTTTTTGTGTGTGAAATTAAAGTGAATTAGCAATGGGGGAAGAACTAGGCCAGTCCTGTGGATTGAAAGATTATTCCAAATCCTACTAAAAAGTTATTATTCTCTCTTTCCTACTTTACGTGGTACGACTGTCGAACTATCTAATTTTGGATATAAATTAGGACAAAGAATCTTCAACTCTTTTGAAATGATATTTACATTTATAAAGAGTACATAAAAAGCTACTATAAATCATATTAATTTATAATATTTAAAAGACATATGATAAAATCACAGTCAAACAAATATTGATTTTACTCTATGCATCACATAAAGTGAGACGGAGGAATTGTTATGTTGATATAAAACGGATTAATAAGACTAACAACAGGACCTCAACATATGGTTCAGCTGACAGTTTCAGGCTTTAAAAGTCTTTCATTTTTCTTCTTTACTAGTCCTTAGAACACGCGTTGCACGTCTATCATGATATCGTCTTAGTACATAAATAATAAAACACTTTGAATTATGATTGTATTTATAAGCTAAAAGATTCCGCTTAGAAATCATTTCTAATAACAACTTAAATATTTAAGCTAAGAAAAATAAAAAGAAAAGATAAAACATTAGCTCAAGAAAATTATTTGATATTTTAAGAACTGTAAATGTTAGCTTAAAAAAATTATTATATGATGAAGTTAAAGAGCTTAACTTTGTAAATTGAAGAATTTAGATACATGGACTTTATTAAATTCTTTGATAATCCCCAAGTCAAATTTAATGTTACAAAACTAACTTTTATTATTAATATTGAAGGTATTATTAAAATAATTTTTAAGAGCATAAAAGTCTAGTATAGGGTAATTTTAGTCTTTCAAATTCAACTTTTTATCTTCATGCTTATAATATAGTATGATATGATATGATGATTAATATTCATGACAAGATAATAGTATTTAATATTGCAATATTAGAACCTGATTATTTGCATGTTATTTACAAGTTATCATAATTAAGCTGGTCAAAAAATTTAATTTTAGAAAATCAAGCTGGTGTAGGATCGCCGGCCAATCCCAATGGCAGGATCTCTGAAAGGATATACAAATCAAACGCAAAGCCTCTTCAAAAGTGAGTGTTCTATTTACGATGTTTTTCATTATTTCAGCGTCAACTTTAAATAGAAAATTTGAAATTGAGAAATTAATTTTCGGAGTATTTCAAATGAAATACATGATTTTCCATCACAAAGCTTCAATCATTTTTCTATGTGAAATTATATCCAAATGCAATCAATATACTAACAAATACTCTTTTCCAATTTAATTTCAACAGAAAATGCAATTTTTTAATTTCATCAACAATTTGCTTGTCTCATTGCCATTATTCTTGTTTCTACCACTGTAGCTTTACATTTTTAATCCCAACTTTTATTCTTGTTTCTACCACTGTAGGTTTACATTTTTAATCCCAACTTCGAATATAGAATTTTAAAAAATCAAGTTATCGCATTTTCTAGATAATTCAAAGTGAAGCAATAGAATGTCAGGCACAAGCTCTCCCCCCTCACCCCGCCCAGATAGATTTTTTATCCTAGAATAACTTATCCTGGAATTATTATTCTATATCATGACAAGTATAACTTATCTCAATATTATTTTTAAAATTGAAATAACTTATTTCAGGATTAGTAACCAAACACAGGATAAAACGATACTAAATTTTTATCCCGATAATTATTTTTGCATATTCATCATACCAAATAACCTCTTAGTGTATATTATGGATAAAGGAATAAATAGAATTAGACATAATAAAATAGGAATTTAAAGATTTAGTACTTATTTTTTCAATTTCAACCAAATATTATCCAAAAGAAAGATAGAATATCATAAAGTTGAACCTTATAAAGTCCCCAATTTCTGCACAAAGTTGCTGTATAATATGATAAAATAGAATGCTAAGGCAACGCCATGCAATGTTTTCGCATGGAAAAACAACTCAATGACTTGGGCAACACGTTAGCCAAGTGGGGCCTACTCCTCAACCCCTTGATTTTTCCGGTGGGCCCACTCTTATTCTTCTTCTGACTACTCTTCACCAATGCCGCCGTTTCTCCACCTTTACTCGCCGGAATCACCGGCTGCGGAACACAACGGCGGCCCTGTCTTTGCTTGATTGCACTTAACTCCATTTCGGGATTGAACTTTACAGGCCCGAACATGAACATTCTTCTCCGAGATTTTTCTGACATGGAGGTTAGTGCAGTAATATTCACCTTCCGCACATTTTGTGAACTGTAAAACCGGGCCGAGTTGGCTCGTTTCTGGTTCATCGGCGTCATAACTGGCCGATGAAATGAATTGGAACGAAATAATGGAGACAAATAAGTCTCATTCAATTGCTCTTCTAATTGCGTTTTGTCATTATTTTCATGGCTAATAATTTTACCGCAGAAAATGATATCTGAAAATGTATAATTTTCAGAATCAGATTCAGTGAAAAATTCAAAAAGATCTTGTGGCGAAGAGGAATTTTTTGGGCTCTCGTTTCCATTCTTCATTTGTAGATCAGATAAAGAAATTGTTTCTAAATTTTCTAAATCTTCTTCTTCTACTCTTCGTTTTTCAGCTTTGATATCCATAATCAAGAAGCTTTCAAGTTAAATACGATGTAAAAGATTTTTTTGGTACAATACGACGTAAAATATATATATTTATATATATATATATACTGTACTACTATGTCGTGAAGATGTGAAGATGTGAAGATTTATGGGAAAATATATATACAATCACAAAAGTGATGTCCTTTCATTTTTCTTATTGTTATTTTTATTTTTATGTTTATTTTATCCTTCCCTTGTTGATGTTACTTAGATGGAACGGCTTCTAGATAGATAGGACTAGAATTGAAGAAATTAAGGGGTTGATTACATGCAGAATTATAATTTTCTTTAAAAGATGTCAAAAATATAAAAAATTAAATCCAAAAAAAGTAAAAGGAAGTCAATATTTAGTATAAATACATAAAAATATTATTTTATCAAACTACATAATATAATTTTTCGGTGAATGGCTTCGCCACTTATCACATGCTAGTCATAAAAAAATTATAAAATATTTTATACTTTATCCCGCATAAAATAATATATATATATATATTCTAGCTTAACTTATTATGCTAAAAAAAAAAATTGTACGACCAACCAAACACACTAATATAAGTTAAGCAATAATTATTTCTGATACTTATCCGAGATTTTATGTTAGAAATTATTTTTTCAATATCACCAATCCAAGGAGGGTGGAAAATGGTAAAGAAAATAAGGTTACTAGAAGAAGATCGGAGGAGGTCAAATAGTAATGAGAAAGAAGGTGGGAATTGGGAGAGGAAGGTAAGTAGTGCTACAACGTTATCTAGAAGAAGATATGATAGTATTAATTTCTAACGTCTAGAAGATAATGTGATATTATCTCGGAAGAAGACAAAGACATTGATCTATTTTAATGTGTGGAAATGAAGTCAGGTAACTATTAAAATATATTTATAGTTTGAAATGTATTTAAAAATTAGTCAATTCGTTCAAAGTACAGGATACGACGTACTGAAGTTTAAACATCAAAGTTCAAACTTCTGAACATCGAGTTCGTTCGAAAATTATGTTCAAAATTCAAATCTTAAGTCTTGAATTTTAAATTAGTATTCACTTCAGAAAAGAATACTTAGTCCTGAATTTTAAATTACCACCTTAAAAATTTAGGACACTAAGTCCAAAATACCAAATTAACAACTCAAAAATTCAATATATAAAAATTTAAAATACTTAGTCTTAAAATTTGAGTGAACAGGCTAATTTTTAAATATATTATAAATTACGTATATATTTTAACAATAAACTTAAAAGTGTCTACTAGTGGAATTACAAACTACTCTCTTCGGCCCCAAAGATTAGTCAGTCTGACAAACTAAATTTGTTTTAGAAATTATTTTGATGTTTAAGCAAAACATCAAAATACAAGAGCGTCCGGAAAGCTAGAAATAAATTATTTTATTACTTTATGCGAGACAAATGAAATAAGTGGACAAATATTATCAAAATATGGATTAAATTAACTAAAATGCAATAACGCCCCCATCACCTTCAAAACCAACTTATTTAATACAACAAACCTGCATTACTAATTTATACATTACATTCCTTTCATTACTTATTCTATCGTTGCATTACTAGTTTTGACATTATGCAATCTATGCATAACTAATCCGTTCCTAGTTTGCATTTGAATCAAACGGCCCCTAACTTCACATTAGTTTATTTACATTTAAAGTGGATATTGGGGGAAATAGAAGTCGAAACAAGCATGAAGAGTATTGAAAGCATATGTTTGAGTTGCAGGAAAAAGTCCCAAGAGATTAAACAGAAAAAAGTTAGATATCAAATTGCATACAGTAACACTAGAAACAGCCCAAAGCTGCTGATACCATTTGCAAGCCAGTGAAAGCGTCAACTCTATTTGTTGCGTTTCTTAGCCTGCTTGCCCTGGCCCTTCTTAGGTGGTCCCTTTCCACGACGTTTCAGCATTTCAAGCTTGCTCAGTCGCTCTTGCTCTTGACGTGCCATCACAAGAGGATCATCTTTCATTATATCGTGCGGGTACCATTGTGACACCTTCTCACCTATGAGCTTCTTGCGTAATACCTTGTGAGATGATCTCTGCCCGGTTGGATTAAGCACATGACCAAATATCCTGGCCCTTGCCTCAGCCACTCCTTCAATGGCTGTAGCAGCTAGCACATTCTTCAGTCTGCCAAAGTTCATTTCTTGGTTCTGAAAGCAGTTCCAGACCTGGATTCACTGCACAAAGAAGAAGCAGTCTCAATAATGGTTCAGTGAGAATTCTAATGCAATTGTAAATACATCAGACTCCGTGTTCTTAGAAGCACAGCAAAGAGACAAGGTCCCTAACATTTGAAGTGAAAAATCGAGAAATGAAGCACATAATAAACTGAAAATTAAGGAACC
The DNA here is from genome assembly GCA_002018475.1 of Nicotiana obtusifolia. NCBI lineage: Eukaryota > Viridiplantae > Streptophyta > Magnoliopsida > Solanales > Solanaceae > Nicotiana > Nicotiana obtusifolia. Next base: position 35,252 of record MCJB01050149.1, read on the forward strand.
ACTAAACATATACTATGAATTTAGTACTATAATAATCAAAATGCAACTAAAATAACTAATCTCATTATCTAATACTATATAATAAAGCCGAATTTTAATCCACTCCTCAAAATAGAGACTCAATGAACCAACTAAACCTCCTTTGGATTGCTTAGCACATCATTGCAAATAAAATAATTAATCCAATACTATATAATAAAGCCGAATTTCAATCAACTCCTCAAAATAGAGACTCAATGAACCAACTAATCCTCATTTGGATCGCTAAGCACATCGTTGTTTGAAGCTCACACTTCTTTGAAGCACATGGCTTCATCTAAGAAGCACTACCCCCCGCGCTTCGCATCGATATCTTTAAAGCAATGAAGATGTGACTTTTAATAACACTAACCAGGATCAACAAAAACCGGACTCCACCACCTGGAAAGGTCATTCAAATGGCCTCTTGTCGGTGAAATCTTGCTACAACACACTGTCACCTCAGAATAACAGTGGAGCTTGGCCACGGAAGAACATATGATAAAAATGCCCCTCTGAAAACCTCGTGTTTCTCTTGGTTAGTGGGGCAAGGGAGGCCTGCCTCATCCGAAACAACCCTCAGCTAAGAGGCTTTCAGATTTGTAGCAGATGTCCTCTCAGTGAAAATCATTATAAAAAGAGAGCATATCACATATTTCTTCATTGCAAGATCACATATCACTCTGTAAAATTTATTTTTTGCTTTACTTGGCATCTTCTGGACAATGCGAAACTCCATCAGAGAGCTCTTCACATGCTGGAACATGGACAGACTCGACGAATAAGTGTTACACAATTTGGAATACAGCTCCCCATGTTATTTGGTGGACTGTTTGGACAGAAACGAATAGCAGAATCTTTGAAGGCAACAAGAGAAACATTCTTAACCTTAAGTCTAGAGCTTTTCCATAACCTGTTTTTCGGATCAAACTGTTCTTATGTACAGGACGTAGATGCCTTGTTAGAAAAAATCTAGGATCTGCACAACTTTGAACTATATGTATTGCACTATCTTAGTGTTGTTTACTCTCTAATAAAGTTTCTTATTACTTGAAAAAAAAAAGAGTACATTACTTTAACAACTTTCATAAGAACTTCTACCTCATCCTTAAAACCCCTGAGCACCAAAGGTGAGTTTTCTCTCCCTCTTTTTCTTTGGTACACCTTTTATAAAATGCTTAGCATCCATTGAAATGGATCAGCAATAATAATTTCCACGAGCCTTCTAGCTTCTTTTGCAAACTCAAGAATGGTGATGATATTGTCAACCCTAACAGGAATGAACATCGCTGTCACCTTTGCCACAGAATTTTTCCTACCAATGCGACTCCGCTACTGCATGTTTCAATTCATCTTTGAATCCATTTTCTCTACGTTCGCCCAGTGAAGAAAAGAGTTTAATGAACCAATTAGCTAGTACATTTTTCCAGCTAACAATGATATCACGACATGATCATACTATTACTTTAGGCAGAGTTTGAGAATAACTTAATATGACAGCAATTGCAGTGAAACGTTGGCATTCTCGATGAGATAGTCTATAATTAAGTATGCTACATGTAGCGCAATTGACCTGAGTGTGGCCTAGTAATATGAAGGTACATCTTTTTCTTGGTTCTACAAAATTCTAGGATAGAGATGAAGCCATCAGCGTGCTATTATTGCAATTTTTGACAACAAGAAAGTAAGATATGATAATCTAGCACATGAGATGTCATCACACGGGCGGATTTTGTCCTTGCCAAAAACAATCATGGGTGGACTTTGTTTCGGACAATATTTATGCTATGATATGTGTTATAGATTAACAAGATGTGTATGTATAAACCGTACTTATTCTGAACAGCCAAAATTTAAGAGTCGCCTCAGGTTACAACAACAAATACCCAGTAATCCTACCTAGTGGGGTCTGAAGAGGATAGTGGGTACACAGACTTTACCCCTATCTATCTCAGGTTATAAATAATAAACCATAGGATTTTCCCCAACCTGTAAATTATAAGCGTAGGATTGAAAGATGGTGTTCTTAATCCCAAACAGAAGGGGGAAAAAAGATTGAAAAAGAACGATGAAGAAAAAACATGGCTGCTGCCCCTACGTTTAAATTATGAAGGGCTCACTGTTATACTAGTAGCAAATTAGAAGAGAGCGACCAGAATACGAGGTTCTTACCCTCATGTTTAGAGTACGACGGACTCAAACAACATTTCGGGCTCGTTGTTATTAATTCGCAGCGATAAGTTTCATAACTTATACAAATTCTATGTTATTCGGAAAAAAATGTTAATACAAACAATTGAAGATGTCAATAAACAGTCCCAAGGGAAACATGAAAAATGAACTGAAACCAAAATAGCTTAAAAATGAAGACTATTAGAGTCTAAATATTAGCTAACAATTTATTTTAATGCAGAGAACTATAATGATAAAAAAAAAAATGAACATTCAGAACACACAAAAAAAAAAAAAAAAAAAAAAAAAAACACAGATAGAAAACAAACGGAAAAAATTTGGTACTGTCCGACATAAATCATTTGCAGAAACATATAATTAACATGCAGGCAGCAATACAAGTTGAAAAATGACTATTTTCTGATACCGTCCAAATTCAATTTTCCGTGCGGAAAAATGGAAATGGCATGAAAAAGTAATTACACGACTTCAGAACTAATAAATTGCCAGTAGGTAGAATCAAATCCATAACCACGCAGGCATATAAGACCATAACACCAGCAGCAAAATCCCCCACACACAAGGGCGAAGGTACATAGCCCTAAGGGTCGTCAAAAAATTACGTGAAATATTAGATTTTAATGGTATATAACATATATTGAACACCCAATATGGGGATTTTTTTTACTTATTTCAAGTTTGAACAGCCTAGATGAAATTACTGGCTTCGCCACTGCCCACACGCACACAGAGGTGGAAAGGAACTCACCGGAGAAGCCGCCGACGGTGTTGGATGACGGAAGAGCGGCGACTGGTGTGAGCCTTGAGGGTTTCGTTCCAGCGGGTGATGGGTTTGACGTTTGAGGGTTTATTGATCTAGAGCTTTTTCCCCGATTCTGTTTATTACTGCGTAATTTGAGTCAAAAATTCATAAAGATGCTAAACATGCACTAATTTTGCAGCCTAAAGCCAATTTTTTTTAGTTTTTAATTTGTTTTTAAAAAACTAGTATTGGTACCGTATATTTTAATTTATTAGTATTAATATCATCTTTACAACAAAAGATTAAACATATTTTGAGACTCTAGTAAAAAAATTTATTCCACCGCCCTAATAAATACTTCATGACAAATAATGATATTATACAATTTGCTTGATACGGATGTTTCATAATAAATAATGATGCTATATAATTTACTAGATATAAAGCCGGTGAACAAATAAATTTAAAAACATGGGACATCTCTTTAATTTTTTACCTTCTATATGCCATTGATCACTTTTCTTAAATATGTTAGTATACTTTTTTAGCACATCTTGAACTTTAAGTTTATTACTTAATATACTATACCTTAACTTTACTTCATCACTGTATGCTCATTATCTAGAATACACGAGTGTATAGGAGAGGAAAAAAAAAGCAAGAAAAAATTAAAAACGTATGAAATACTGCAAAAAGATTCTCAGTTCTCATAAGCATTTGAGATATATGAGGAATTAACTAAATGACAGTATGTTACTATTCTCATGGAGTTATTGAGACAGATTTCAGATTCCTTCTATTATCCACATTTAAAACACATATCAATGAGAGCAATTCAATAACAAATATCACATTCACGCCATAATTCACTTTACGGTTATGGATCAACCTTCCCTACTTTATAGTTGTTATGCTATCAATACAATTGTATTAACTAACTTGTTTGAGCTTATCACATTCTTTTATAACCTTATTTCATTGACACGAACACTTAAAAGACGACATTTTCTATCTCGGCTAGAGAATTGTATATGGCAATAATCAATTTAGGTAAGTTATATAAGCATAATTATAGCGAAAAAGGATTACTTGTTTGGAACTTGTAATAACTATATCTATATCTATATAAATATAGATATAGGTACAAATATACATATAAATATAGATATATAGATTAGATTTGTCTAAGATCTATTTAGATTATTTATAAGATTCATTAAACTACTTTCATTAATTATGTTACAATTTATAATTCCTAACTAGTATAGCACCCGCGCGATGCGCGAAGAATATAAATCATGTTGTGTGATCTAATTTGTTTGACCATATTATATCATATTGCATGAATTAAATTTTGATTTTCTTTTTCTTATCCAATGAAACATGACCAATAAGAAAATCCGATGAAATTAGAAAAAGATTCATATAGTCATCGAATAACTTTTTAGTTCCTCACTTTTCTTTATTACATAATGTACTATATTTAATAATATTTTATTTGTTATTATGACGTTTTATTAGCTTGTTACTTATCTTAATATTTCTGTAAATTATCTCTTCTCAACACACACACACTTTCTTTTTTTTTCTTACTCCTAAAACTTTCTCTTGAAACATTTTTTCGACTGTACATTTTCATTTGAATTCGTCAAAAATATAAATTAATTTTTCTTTGTTAGTTATAAATCTATCAAACTTTTAAATAATTGGTATTTTGTATTATATCCCTAGAAATTAAGTTTTACCTCTCATTTGACGTCTTATTAATTACTTTAATAAATGTTCATATTTTTGTAATATAATAAAAGATATATATTTTATTACTCTTGAAATATTTTTTTATTTTTATTTCTAATGTTCTCAATAATATTATTTGAAATTTATTTTTGTTTATTTTCTTTATTATACTTATCCAATATTTAGTAGTTTTACATTGTTAATAAAAATTTTATTAGCATATTATTTTGTTTAATATTTTTATCTACTACTTTTTTCTTGTAATATAATAGAAGATATATATTCTATTCCTCTAGAATCTTTTTTATTTTTAATTTTATTCTAATATCCCAATAATATTGTCTGAAAATTTTTGAAATGTTTTTTTTCTTTATTATACTAACCAATATTTAGTAATTTTACATTGTTAATAGAATTATTTTTATATTTTATTTTATTATTCTCAATAATATTTTATTAATAAATACATTTTTTATTTAAAAAATCTTTTTAAAAAAATGAATTGTATATGACAATAATCAGTTTAGATAAGTTATATATGCACAATTATAGTGAAGAAAGATTACTTGTTTGGAACTTGCAATAGCTATATTTATATCCATATAAATATAGATATAGGTACCAATATACATATAAATATAGATATTTAGATTATGTATAAGATTTATTGCACTACTTCCATTAAATATGTTTTCATTTATAATTCCTATCTAATGTAGCACCCGCGTGATGCACGGAGAATATAAATCATGTTGCGTGATCTAATTTGTTTGACCATATTATATAACATTGCATGAATTAAATTTAATTTTTTTTTCTTATCCAATGAAATATGACCAATAAGAAAATCCGATGAAATTAGAAAAAGATTCATATAGTCATCGAATAACGTTTCAGTTCCTCATTCTTCTTTATTACATAATCTATTATATTTAGTAATATTTTATTTGTTATTATGACGTTTTATTAGCTTGTTACTTGTCTAATATTTCTGTAAATTATCTCTTTTTAACACACACACACACATATATATATGTTTTTTTTTCCTTACTCCTAAAACTTTTTCTTGAAACGTTTTTTGTTTTTCATTTTCATTTGAATACATCAAAAATAGAAATCAATTTTTCTTTATTAGTTATAAATCTACCAATTTTTTAAATAATTGGTATTTTGTATTATATGCCTAGAAATTAAGTTTTACTTCTCATTTGACGTCTTATTAATTACTTTAAAAAATGTTCATCTTTTTTGTAATATAATAGAAGATATATATTTTATTACTCTTGAAATATATATTTTTATTTTGATTCTAATGTTCTCAATAATATTCTCTGAATTTTTTATTTTTATTTTATTATGCATATCCAATATTTAATATTTTTACATTGTTAATAGAAATTTTTACTAGCATCTTATTTTGTTTAATATTTTTATCTACTAATCTTTTTTTATAATATAATATAAGATATATATTTTATTTCTCTAGACTTTTTTAATTTTTAATTTTATTCTAATATCCCAATAATATTGTCTGAAAATTTTTGAAATGTTTTTCTTCTTTATTATACTTAAGCAATATTTCGTATTTTTACATTGTTAATAAAATTATTTTTATATTTTATTTTATTATTTTCAATAATATTTTATTAATAAATAAATTTTTTATTAAGAAATCTATTAAAAAACAAAAAAAGTTTGAATTGTATATGAAAATAATCAGTTTAGGTAAGTTATATATGAACAATGATAATGAAAAAAGATTACCTGTTTGGAACTTGTAATAGCTATATCTATATCTATATAAAATAGATATATGTACAAATATACATACATACGTACATAGATACATACATACATATATATGTGTGTGTGTGTGTGCGCGCGCGTGTGTCTAAGATCTATTTTGATTATGTATAAGATTCATTAAACTACTTCCATTAATTATGTTTTCATTTATAATTCCTATCTAGTATATCACCCGCGATGCATGGAGAATATAAATCATGTTATTTGATCTAATTTGTTTGACCATATTATGTCATATTGCTTGAATTAAAAAAAAATTCCTTATCCAATGAAACATGACCAATAAGAAAATCAGATGAAATTAGAAAAAGATTTATATAGTTATCGAATAATTTTTCATTTCCTCACTTTTCTTTATTACATAATCTACTATATTTAGTAATATTTTATTTGTTATTATGACGTTTTATTAATTTGTCTTAATATTTCTGTAAATTATCTCTTCTTAACACACACACATATTTTCTTTTTTTCTTACTCCTAAAACTTTCTCTTGAAACGTTTTTTCTATTGTACATTTTCATTTGAATTTGTCAAAAATAGAAATTAATTTTTTCTTTATTAGTTATAAAACTACCAATTTTTTAAGTAATTGGTATTTTTGTATTAAGAATATCTGAATCCCTGATCTTCAATTGGTGATAACCCGAACGGAGATCAATCTTGGAGACACTCGCGCTCCCTGAAGCTGGTCAAATAAATCATTAATGCGAGGCAAAAGATACTTTGTTCTTAATTGTTACCTTGTTCAATTGCCTATAATCGATGCACATTCCCATTGTGCCATCCTTCTTCTTCACAAACAGAACCGGCGCACCCCAAAGTGACACACTAGGCCGAATGAACCCCTTATCTAGGAGTTCCTGAAGCTGCTCCTTCAATTCTTTCAACTCTGTTGGTGCCATATGATACGGCGGAATAGAAATGGGCTGAGTGCCCGGCACCAGGTCAATACCAAAATCAATATCCCTGTTCGGTGGCATGCCCGACAGGTTTGCAGGAAATACATCGGGAAAATCCCTCACAACTGGAACAGAATCAATGATAGGAGTCTCAACTCCAACATCCCTCATAAACGCTAGATATGAAAGGCAACCCTTCCCAACCATACGCTGGGCCTTCAAGAACGACATCACTCTACTAGGAACATAATCAGTCACACCACGCCACTCGATCCGCGGTACACCCGGCATAGCCAAAGTGACTGTCTTAGCATGATAGTCTAGAATAACACGACACGGAGATAACTAATCATCCCAAAATGACATCAAAATCCACCATGCTCAATAGCAATAGGTCCACTCGTGTCTTCAGACCCCCAATAGTCAACACACATGACCGGTACACACGGTCTACAACAACAGATAGCCCAGCGGGGTAGACACATGAACAGGTAAAGTAAGAAACTCCCGGGGTGTACCCAAATAATGAGCAAAATATGAGGACACATAAGAATAGGTGGAACCGGGATCAAATAATATAGAGGCATCTTTGTGGCAGACTAAAACAATACCTGTAATGACAGCATCTGAAGCAATGGCATCTGTACTACCTGGAATAACATAGAAACGAGCCTNAATGGATGAGAATCCCTGAACAAACCGGCGATAATAGCCTGCCAACCCAAGAAAGCTAGGAATCTCTGTGGCTGAGGACGGTTTAGGCCAACTCTGAACTGCCTCTATCTTCTTTGAATCAACCTGAATACCCTCGCTGGACACTACGTTCCCCAAGAAGGCCACTGAACCGAGCCAAAACTCACACTTAATGAATTTTGCATAAAACTTCTCCTCCCTCAATCTCTGCAATACAACTCGCAAATGCTCCACGTGCTCCTCCTGACTACGCGAGTACACCAGAATATCATCAATGAATACAATAACGAACGAATCTAGATAAGGCTGAAATGCACTGTTCATCAAATGCATGAACGCTGCTGGGGCATTGGTTAGCCCGAAAGACATAACAAGAAACTCATAGTGACCATATCTAGTCCTGAAAGCAGTCTTAAGAATATCTGAATCCCTGATCTTCAACTGGTGATAACCCGAATGGAGATCAATCTTGGAGAACACTCGCGCTCCTTGAAGCCGGTCAAATAAATCATCAATGTGAGGCAAATGATACTTGTTCTTAATTGTTACCTTGTTCAATTGCCTATAATCGATGCACATTCTCATTGTGCCATCCTCCTTCTTCACAAACAGAACCAACGCACCCCAAGGTGACACACTAGGCCAAATGAACCCCTTATCTAGGAGTTCCTGAAGCTGCTCCTTCAATTCTTTCAACTCTGTTGGTGCCATATGATACGGCGGAATAGAAATGGGCTGAGTGCCCGGCACCAGGTCAATACCAAAATCAATATCCCTGTTCGGTGGCATGCCCGACAGGTTTGCAGGAAATACATCGGGAAAATCCCTCACAACTGGAACAGAATCAATGATAGGAGTCTCAACTCCAACATCCCTCATAAACGCTAGATATGAAAGGCAACCCTTCCCAACCATACGCTGGGCCTTCAAGAACGACATCACTCTACTAGGAACATAATCAGTCACACCACGCCACTCGATCCGCGGTACACCCGGCATAGCCAAAGTGACTGTCTTAGCATGATAGTCTAGAATAACACGACACGGAGATAACTAATCATCCCAAAATGACATCAAAATCCACCATGCTCAATAGCAATAGGTCCACTCGTGTCTTCAGACCCCCAATAGTCAACACACATGACCGGTACACACGGTCTACAACAACAGATAGCCCAGCGGGGTAGACACATGAACAGGTAAAGTAAGAAACTCCCGGGGTGTACCCAAATAATGAGCAAAATATGAGGACACATAAGAATAGGTGGAACCGGGATCAAATAATATAGAGGCATCTTTGTGGCAGACTAAAACAATACCTGTAATGACAGCATCTGAAGCAATGGCATCTGTCCTACCTGGAATAACATAGAAACGAGCCTGGCCACCGCCTGATCGATCTCCCCCTCTGGGGCGACCCCTGGCTGCCTGACCTCCACCCCTAGCTGGCTGGGCGGGTGGTAAAGTAACTGGAGCAGAAGTCGAGGGCTGGCCCCTCTGCTGAGACGAACTAGCACCACGATGAAGACACTGCCTCCACATGTGGCCCATATCGCCACACTCATAACAGCTCCCTGGTGCCGGAGAAGAGGACTGAAGGGAACCCCTCGCACCAGAGTGTCTAGCATATGCACTCGGCATAGAAGAACCCTGGGCTGACGGAGCACGAGCTGAACTCTGAGCTGGAAGGGCACTGAGTGATGACTGGCCCTGCTGCGACCCATGATAACCACGACCTGAAGATGCCCCGCGATACTCTGGACGGGCTGACTGAGCAGGCCTGAAAGAACGACCTATACCATGCTGAAACTGGCCCCTCGAAGGAGTACTATATAACTGCCCGATCCTCGAGGCCTCTTGGCCTCCCTCTCCTCTCGCTCCTAACAACAAACCGTCTCAATCTCGCGAGCGACATCAACCACCTCTTCGAACATAGCACCCAACACTCTCTCTGGTCATAAGAATACGGAGATAATAGTTAAGGCCATCAACAAATCTCCTGATTCTCTCACGATCTGTCGGAACCATCCAGACGGCATGACGAGCCAACTTAGAAAACCTCGACTCATACTGTGACACAGTCATATCCCCCTGTCGCAATCACTCAAACTGTCTACGCAACTCCTCTCTGCGGTACTGCGGCACATACTTCTCCAAGAAAAGAGCGGAGAACTGCTGCCAAGTAAGGGGCGCTGCACCAACCGGCCTACACCTCTCATACGCCTCCCACCAAGTGAAGGCACCTCTAGAAAACTGAAAGGTGGTAAATGCCACACCACTAGACTCAAGAATCCTTGCTGTACGGAGCATTCGCTGACACTTATCAAGAAAACACTGGGCATCCTCGCCCTTAGCACCACTGAACGACGCTGCTCATCATCCAGCATAACTGGTACCATGAACTCCTGGGCTGGTGCAACCGGCTGGGCTGGAGGTGCCCCCGGCGTCTGAAGTCCCTGCATTACCTGCTCAGGTGTGCAAGCAGCAGGGTCTAATTGCCTCCCCCGGCCTGTGAAGTAGCTGCTGCTGTGGTGGCTGAAACTGCCTGAGCCAGGCCAGTACAAAAGGATAAGATCTAAGCCAAGGCCTCCTGAAGACCCGGAATCACGATGGGTACAGCTGGTGCCTGAACTAGTGCTGCTGGAGCCTGATCCTAAGCTGGGGCAGCTGGTGGATCAACAGGTGCTACCTTCGTTGCTTTGCCTCTGCCACGACCACGACCGCGTCCACGGCCTCTGGTGGCCTCAGTGGATGGCACTGGTGGTCGTCCACCTCGTCCGGTAGCTCGCGTCCTCACCATCTCGTAAGAGAATAGGATAACAGAAGTTTAGTGCTCGGATCAACAAGTTCGCATGACAAGAATTTTAAGAATATGAAGTTTTTCCTAAAAGGTTCTGCAGCCTCTCGAGGATAAATACAGACGTCACCATACCGATCTGCGAGAATCTACTAAACCCGCTCATGATTCGTGAGACCTGCGTAACCTAGTCTCTGATACCAACTTGTCATGACCCTAACCCCGAACCCGGTCGTGATGGCGCCTCTCGTGAAGACAAGGCCAGCCAATTTAACCAAAATATCATTTTAAGCAGTTAATTAACATGAAACAATATAAGCATGATTTAATAGCAATAATTCGCGGAAATATAGTTAACCATAATAGAAACCATCCCGACACAGCCCAAACGGGGGTGTCACAAGTCATGAGCAACTATGAATCCTGATGCAAGTCTACTAAATACAATATGTGGCACAACTTTTTGAATAACATAGAAACAATAAGATAAGGGAGATACAGGGCTGCGGACGCCAACAACTACCTCGTAGTCTTTGAATCACCGCCTGGACGGGAGGAGTCAACACCCCGGAGCGGAACCAACAACGCCTGAATATGCACACATGGTGCAGGGAGTAATGTGAGTACTCTGACCCAGTGAGTAACAAATATAAATAATGACTGAAAGTAAGAAAGCACGTAAAGCACAAGGCATTCAATAATTAAGCAGTAAAACATGATTGAAAACAGTAAATCAGTGAGAAGTCAAGTAAAAACTCCTTTCAACAAGAAAAACATGTAATTTTTCAGGTAAACAATATGAAGTAAAAAGATAGAAGATCGCCTCTCGGGCTCAGTATCAACAAATCCGCCCCTCGGGCAATATCGCAGAATAGTACCAGCCCCTCGGGCTCAAATCTCACAACAATACCAACCCCTCGGGCTATCACATGGAACAGTATCAGCCCCTCAGGCTATCACATAGTACAATATCAGCCCCTCGGGCTATATCTCACATCACAATGTGTACCCGTGCTCACTAGGGATGTACAGACTTCGGGAGGGGCCCCTTACGGCCCAAGCACAATATCAAGCCACCTCGTGGCATCAAATCTAGGCCTTCGGCCTCATATCAGTCAAGCCACCTCGTGGCGTATATAAAGTATCTCAGGCCCTCGACCTCATATCACTAAGTATATCCTCACATCTGGCCCTTGGCCGCACTCAGTCAGAAAATCATCACAAGCCCTTCGGGCATAGTAAAACAGTAGTTCTCAACCCAAAAACATCATTAAAATATTATTTAAATCTCAAAACTGAGTAAAAGTGGCTGAGTTGTAAAATAGTGAAAAACAGAATGACTGAGTTCAAGTAATAAGTTAAAATCATGAGAAAATAGTGATAACAATCCCCGAAGGGTTCAAATATTTGGCACGAAGCCCAAATATGGCAATCAACCCAAATCATGATGATAACAAATAAGTTTCAGTCAAATACGCTGTAAAACTCATCAATTGGGACGGACCAAGTCACAATCACCAGTAGTAAACGACCCCCCGCTCATCATCGAGTGCGTGTCTCACCTCAATATAGCACTAAGATGTACAATCCGGGGTTCCAAACCCTCATAACATCATTTACAATCACTACTCACCTCGAACCGGCTAAATCCCTAGCCCGCGATGCCTTTGCCCCTCGAATTGTCCTCCACACGCGTTGAATCTATCCACAATAAGAAAGAATACGTCACAATATGCTGAGGGGACAAAGCCCAAGCGAAAACAATCAAAAAATACCAAAAACTCCGAAATTAGCAAAATTCGAGCCCCGAGCCCACTTCTCGAAGCTCAGAAATTTTCACATCAACGGGTTTCTTATCTCCCAACGAGTTTATACATATCAAAAGTTCTCAAATCCGACCCCATATGGTCCTCCAAATACCCAATTAGAATTTCAAAATTCCAAGCCCTTTTTCTTCCATTTTTAGCAAGACTTCAATGATTTTCTAGGTGAATTTCACAATATAAATGAGTTTTAGGTCCGAAATTCTTACCTCCAATCGATTCTCCTTGAATCCCTCGTTAATTTCCTTCAAGAACCTCCAAAAATGAGCAACTATGGGTGAAAATATACCCAAAATCGTGGACAAGAAGACTTTAAAAACATTCTGCCCAGGCTTCATCGATTTGTACCTTGCGCTGTGCAGGTTGTACATCATCTTACCATTTTCCCTTGTTGTACACTTTCTGTTAAAACGCTCATAACCCCTTGTGGAAATATCCAAATGATCAACGGTTTGAAGATTTAGAAAATAGACTTGAAGATCTTTCATTTGTTAGGTTGTACACTATATAACTCTTTATATATTCCGAGATATGAGCTTCTAAAGTGCATCAGAAAATTCTATCGAAATTGCTCCACTAGCCAACTTCAATCAATCAAAACTTTCTCATAGAATATCCAAATCATGAATGGTTTAACTTTATGGAAACTAGAATACAGGGGCTATAACTTTCTTCTTTTGCAATTTTTCTTATTCCTTATAGATTACTAGATATGAGCTTCCAAATTGGACTACTCGCACCAAAAATTTTCTGGTGCACAGCTGAAGCTAAAAAAAACTGCAATTTTTCCAAAGATGAAATAGCCCGTTTAACAACCCAAAACTCACCCAAGGCCACTGGGACCTCAACCAAATATGCCAACGTATCCCATAACATCATTCAAACTTGTTCCAACCTTCGGAACGCTCAAAACAACATCACAACACCAAATTCGCGTCGGATTCAAGCCTAAGAATTTCAAATTCTTCTAAATTACTCTTTTGATCAAAAACTCAACCGAACCATGTCCGAATGACATGAAATTTTTCACACACGTCCCAAATGACATAACGAAGCTGCAGCAACTCTCGGAATTCTGTTTCGAACCTCGGATCAAAATCTCGCCTAACAATCGAAAATCGCCAAAATACTAACTCCACCAATTCAAGCCTAATTCTACATTGGACCTTCAAAACCAATTCCGATCACACTCATAAGTCATAAATCACCTCCCGAAGCTAACTGAACTATCAGAACTCACATCCGAGCCCTATAACTCATAAGTCAACATCCGGTTGACTTTTCCAACTTAAACCTTCTTAAAAGAGACTAAGAGTCTCGTTTCTTATAAAATCCACTCCGAACGCAAACTACTCAAATCAATCACATAAAATACGGATAACGAAGCATAATGAAGCAGAAATGGGGAAAACGGAGCGGTAACTCATGAGACGACTGGCTGATCGTCACATTTTAGCTTGCCACTTGGCTTAACCACAATGTATACTATCCTTCTTTTAATATAATATAGATTATTTATTTAAATTTTATTTTTCTAGTTTTTTTAAAATGTAAAGTAATTAATAATTTTCTTATAATTAATTTTTCAATTGATAATATAGTTAATCTATTTACTTTTAGGTGTAAGATTTTATCAGTTTTAATTTTGAAAAACTTCTTTCCGCAACACTAGTTATTAACATTATTCTATAAGCAATATAGGCATTTGAAAAATAATTAAATCTTTTTATTTTATTGAATATATCAATTAAACTGTTATCTTCTAATTGTACTATTTTTCTTAACACTTTTAATTCAGATAATAAATCCAATTCATCAATATCAAATTGATTATTATGCTTAAGAAACATTCAAGATTAAGACAATATTATTTTCAAATTTTCAACGTCTGGCAATCTCAATTTTTTACTCTAATAAGAAAACCAAAAATATTTTCATATGCGTCGAATTGTTTAAATCTATTTTGAAGTTAAAAAATAGCCTCATCTACTATGTATAAAAAGTAACCAACTCTAGAAGACACTTTAAGAGATTTTGAGTTTTCATTATCAACATTCTCATTAAATTATTTTTCCTATATATCACACATTTCTTACGAAATTAGGCTTCGATATTCATTTTAAATGTAATTTACTTGGCAAAAATCATAGCAGTTGCAAATTCTTATTTTTTATATATGTTAAAGAATAAAAAAGGAATCAAACGTTTTTATGTCACTTTAACTTTTTTTAAACTTATATGTAGCTTATCACATGAGAGCCTAAAGCAATTGCTTTACCTGCTTTAGTGAAGGGGTGCCCCTGCACATTTGTGAAATAGCTTAAGAGCCCGTTAGTTTATTGTAAATAGCTGGTAAGCTTGAAGTGTTGACAAGCAATTAAGTGTTGATTTTTTAAATAAGCATTTACGTGTTTTGACATAAGTGTTGAATTGTTCTTCTGTTAAAATACCTAAAACTAATTATCTACGAAAGTGAAAATTATGAGTTTTAGCACGAGGTCCTACAAGCTCAAAGATTAATAATTACTTAAATAGGAAATTACCTAAGAGTTACTAATTAGAACTAATGTAATTCAAGAAGGAATTTCGAAATAGTAAAGGGAAGGAAATTTTTGAAGCTTTCCCACTTTAGTTTGGAGAAGACAATCCTCTCTCCTTAGCTCTTGGGATTTTCGGCCCCCCCTTCTCCTTTTCCAACACAAATTAGCCCCTCCTCTCCTTGTCCAAATAGAATTTCAACTCCTTGAAACTTCTACCTTTTGGATTGGGAGTTGTTTCCTTCTTGGACTAGAATTAGGGTTTCCTATTCCTCCTCCTTCTCCCAATTTCGGCCATCTTTTCGTTCTCTCTCACACGTTCAAGACTTCCCCAAGAACTATCAAATTAATGTTCAAGAACTTCAAGAAATCAAGAAAGACTCGTTAAGAACGATTGAGGATTCATGACTTTCTTCAAGAAAAACGCAAAACTCTTCAAGAACTACAATTTTAATTCCAAGAACTTCAAGATTCTTGAGTTTCACGTGACTACCTTTAGGAACAACAATTTTGGGCGTTCAAGAACTTCAAGAATTTCCAAGATTAACGTGAACTAATTCAAGACCACAAAATCGATGTCCAAGAACTTCAAGAACTCCAAGATTAACGTGAACTAGCTTCAAGAACAACAAAATTGGCGTCCAAGAACTTCAAGAATCCAACCAAGAACTATTGATAATTCTTCTAGCAATTCAATTTACTTCAAGATTTCAACTAGGGTTTCAAGGACGGTTTTTAAACGATCAAGAACTTCAAGATTGATTTCAAGAACAGATTTTAACAATCAAATCTTCAAGATTTCAACCCTAAATGTTTTAGCAACTTCAATCAACAACAATTCTCGATTTTTCTCTTCTTTTTTTTTGTCACGTTTTTTCTTCTTCTTGTTTATCAAAAACAAAATTAAAGAAAGAACCTAAAATAAGGCACAAAGAACATGATTGAGATTGTAAGAACAAACCATTTCCAAGCTCTGATATCAACTGATGTAATATAAAATGCGGAAACAAGAAAACAAAGGATAAAAGCAAGATGCTCAATGATCTATTAAGACAACAAGTAGGAACTAGTCTACTTACCTTCTTGATGAAGTGACGGAGTACCTACACTATACGAACAACGCTCAAGACAAAGATGGTCTTGCAAACTGTTCGATCAAACAAGGGAACAAGTTCAATTTGGAATCACACCAAAAATTGGACAAGTTCACAAACACACAGGTTTTTGAAGAGCACAAAGGATTGGCCGAAATTTGTATTCAATATATCAAAGTTAGGTGCTGAAAATAATGAAGTCTTTAGGCTTATATAGAATGAGCCTTGTCCTAAATCAACTAGGAAACAAATAACTAACAAAAAGGCCACAATTTGGCTAAGTAAAGAGAATGGTCACGCAGGACCCCCAAGTAAGAGTCAATATCTTCCATAGCAACACAATAATACAACATAAACAAAATGTACATCATCAACAAATATTTCGTCCAACATAAGATGTGTTAACGGTTGGCTCTTCTCCAAGGCTAACCAACACCTTTTGTTGTCTTATCCAACATTTATGGCATGAACATAGCTTGATCAGGTTGACCTGCATCATTCTCCCCTTCTTGAGAAGATTTCGTACTCGAAATCGAACAATCTTCATCTTTCAAAGCAACACAAGAAGTCAAGTCAGAGACATTGAATGTCTTAGAAACAACATAATCATCAGGCAAATCTATGATATATGCATTATTATTAATCTTCTGCAACACTTGAAATGGTCCATCTCCTCGCGGAGCCAACTTCCCTTTCCTATGCCTCGTAAACAAAGTGGACTGAAATAGAAAAATTAGCATGGAGATTTTTTAAAATTCTCATGTCATGAAAAAGACAAATACAAGGTTCAACGGCTTTATCTAGTCAAGAGTGAATACTTCTTCATGAGAAGCTATTGCAGATAATTTTTTGATGAAATATCAGCTAGAGCACAAGGCATAACACCTGCCATTAAATTGCTTGTGACAAAAGGTAGCGTGGAAGTCTTTCTTGTGGACATTGAACATCATCTTGCAGATATATCCTCGCATTTAGAAAAAAAGTTGGTATGGAAATGATATCATCTTGTATCCTTTCAAGGCAAAAATAATTCATTATTTTCTTTTGTGTTCATTACAATGAGTTTGTAAGCCCATAAGTTAGTCATAATTTTTTTAACGGATTCCAGGCATTTTCTGTTACTTCACATTTTTACTAAGGCAAATAGTTTTCTTCACTAGTTTAAAGTTGTCTTTTAAACGGTGCTTATTATTTACTTTGGGTAATTGCTTTAGATTTTTTTATCAGCTTAAGAGTTTTCAATTTGCTTAAACATTTTCCCAATTTTTAACTTGAGTTTCCATAACTGATAAGTATGGCATGTTTACTTGTATGATTCTTTACTTTACTATGCTTTGTGGATTGAATATATGGTTTTACCATGTTGATGATGACAAAAGGGAGAGAAAATATATGGTACAAAATTTGCCATGTGAATATTTTAGATAAGATGCATAAAGGCAGAGGGGCATGACTAAGAAACCCTTAGAGTTGCCGTGGCGTTTATACTTGAAAGAGAAAGCTCAACATGAGCTCGATATTTCAGGGAAGTAACCAATTTATCGAACTTATTACTTATGAGATTTTATTAAGCCTTTGATTAATTTTTTATGTTTTGTACCCAATGGTTTGCCATCATAAAAAAGAAAAAAATTGTTAGAACCAAGATTTCACATATTGATTTTGATGATACCAAAGCAACATAAGTTTTAATCAAAGAACATTAACTTGCGGTAAATTTATTTTTATATAGGTTTGTTAATTGATGAAGGATTTGGACAAAAAGGAAAGAAGATGTATGAAGACGTGTAAGGCAACAAAGATTTGTCCGAAATTAAGAAGACCTAACGTGATAGAAAATCGCTACATCAAAGTCAGAAGAGTCAAGAAAAAAAAAGTCTCGAAATATATTTTGGAATTTCTAGAAGCAAGTCTTGGGAAGGAAAGTCTGGATGCATGGAAGAACGGTAAAGAAAAAGAAGAGAACTATTTAAAAAAGAAACTGAAATTTGTCCTAGATTGATTCCATTGAAGAAGAAACTAGGCGTGTGAAATAAATATATGGATTGATGTCCATGATACTTACTCCAGCCATCCAAAATTCAAAGTGGAAATCTTCATTCAAGAAACATCAATATGGAATTAAGGTATTGATTTACTACATAACCAAGGGAGGAAATATTTTCTATATTGAAGACCTATTACCTTATGAGAGGAAAATTGGTATTGCTCTAAAAAGGAAGAAGTTTGAAGTGGAAAGAAGATTGGCACTATACTAAAAAAGGAAAAGAGTAAAAAGGAGATCAAAAAAAGATGGTTTGATGCTTAATAAGGAAAAGTATCAATTGAGGCTTGGTACTGCTATTAAGGAGGAATATGATCTTGAAAGAATTTTGCTATACAACTGGATGCCATAATATAAAGAAGTATATAAGACAAATTTTAAAAACAATGAAGCAAGAAGATTAAGAAGCGCATGCACGTGAACACAACCAGATTCAAAGAAGATCAAGTCAAAATCCTTATGATGGACAATCAGTACTATACATTACATGCTTTTCACAAGTAGCTAAACTCCCTCACCGAATAGCTATAGTTATGCAGCAATTTTAAATCTCTTAGGTCTTGCACAAATAGCAATTAGTACACACAAAAAAAAAAAGAATAAGACACTTCAATTGTGCTACAAATCAGGAAATCATATCAAGGAAGATTTACACCAAATATGGAGCAATGATCAGAATAATTCCAAGCAAGAAGCCATAACTATTTAACGAAGATCTGAAGACACTTCTTAGCACCAGCTTCATAGACAACTTTTCTACTCTTTCTACACCTTAGTCAAGCATTGTATTCTTAAGTTTACAAGTGTCTTAAAAGATAGAGATAAAGGAAAAAATACTGAAAGGTTGTGTCATTGTTAATTTCTTTGGCGAGCGAGTGAAAACCAAAGTGTCGTTGTTGGTGAGCGAGTGAAAACCAACTCTTATACGTTGTTGAAAAGCGTGTCAAAACCAACCCTTGTTCGTTGTTGGTGAGCGAGTGAAAACAACCTTATAAACGTTGGTGATGAAAGCTGAAAACCACAAAGGCTATACAAACTCAAATTACAAAGAGCTCAAAGAGATAACCCCCTTGCAACCGAAGGAGACTGGATTAGGATACCACATTAGTTCTGAACCAGTATAAAAGTTCCTGGTGTCATTTACCTTATCGATCTCATACTATATTATGTGCCTTTACTGTTTGTTGTGATTTATACTTGTTTAAATCGAACGGACTAACAGTTTTGTGCAGGTTGTCTCCATATCAGTCGACTAAGCATACATCGTAGTCGACCAATTTTTTAATATACGCACAATTCAGCCCTCCCCCTCTTGTACTTTCAATTGGCATTAGAGCAGGTCTCACGTCTTTATTTTTGCGTAACAGCAAGTGAGAAAAGATCCATGGCAGATCATCAAATTACTAGAATCGTACTTCAAGAGGGTTATTCTATTCCAATGAGGTCACTATTGGACAGGCAAGTTCGAAAGTTGAGGTCGAAGAACATTGCTTCAGTGAAAATTCAGTGGAGGGGTCAGCCAATCGAGGAGGTGATTTGGGAGACCAAGCATGATATGCGTAGCTGTTATCCTTGTCTTTTCACCACTTCAGGCATGTCTCTATACTCGTTCGAGGACGAACATTTGTTTTAAGAGGGGGAGGATATAACGACCAGGCCGGTTGTTTTGAGTATTTTTGCCCCGACCCCTAATTTATGCTTCCTCTATGTTGTACCATGATTATGTGACTTGCCGGGGGTGTTTGGTTTTTGTTTCAGATGAGTTTTGGAGTGAAATGGGACACATAGTCCCTAAGTTGGAAGGTTAAGTTGTAGGAATAGACCGTATATTGACTTGTATGAAGACGACTTTAAAATAGAGTTTTGATGGTTCCAATAGCTTCTTATGGAAATTTTGATCTTAGGAGCGTGTCCGGCTGTTGATTTGGAGGTCCGTAGGTCATTTCGGCGTGGTTTGGCGAAAGTTAGAAAGTTGGAGGATTTTGGAGAGTTTAACTGGGAGTTGACTTTAGTGATATCGGGGTCGGGTCCCAATTCTAGAAGATGGAATAGGTCTGTGATGTCAAATATGACTTGTGCACAAAATCTGAAGTCAATCGGAATTGGTTTGGTATGAATCGGCATTGGTTTCGAAATTCGGAAGTTCATAATTTGTTTGGCTTGAATTTGAGTTGCGATTCGCAGAATTTATGTTGTTTGATATGATTTTTAGCCTCGAGTAGGTCCGTTAGGTGTTTTGGAACTAGTTGGTGTATTCGGACGGGGTCCCAGGAGCCTCAAGTGTGATTCGGATCGAATCCAGAACAATTTGGACTTGTTGAATTCTACTAAAGAATTGCAGTTTCTGGAGTCTTCACACTTGCAGAGGGATTTGCCGCAGGTGCAGGCTTGCAAAAGCAAGTTGGAGATCGCAGGTGCGGAGTTGGCCTAGCCTTGCTGGTATCGCAGGTGCAAGATTTTTCCCGCATATGCGCATTTGCAGGTGCGGAAAAGTGGGTGCAGATGCGAAAGAAGGCTACTTGGTCGATCATCGCAGATGCGGAGAATCCTCTGCAAGAGCGCACTCGCACCTGGGATGGAAATTCCGCATATGCGGTGCCGCAGAAGCGGCAGTTGGGTCGCAGATGCGACTTACTTGGGCAGAAAAAGGAAAATTCGAGGGTTTTTGATTCATAATTCATCTTGGACTTAGGGAGCTCGGTGGGAGACGAATTTTCGAGGGTTCTTCAAGGAAAGCTTTGGGACAAGGAATTCTAACTCGTTTTTGATTAATCTACATGAATCTATTAATGATTTCATCATTTAATTAGTGTTTTGGAGTTGAAAATTGGGAAAATTTATAGAAACTCCTTAGGCTAAATTTTTGAGTTTTGAAAGGCGAATTGAGGTCAGATTTGAGTAATTCTTGTATGGTTGAACTCGATATTGAATGGGTGTTCGAATTTTGTAATTTTGGTCGGGTTCCGAGATATGGACCTGGGTTGATTTTTTGGGTCGATTTTTTAATTCTTTGAAAAGATCGTAATTTCAGTGTTTGAATTAGTTTTCTATAGTTATATTTATAGTATGAAATTGTTTTGACTAGATTTGAGCCGTTTGGAACTGGAAATCGAGGGAAATGCCTTTTTGTGGATTGATCTAGCGTGGTTTAAGATAAGTGACTTGTCTAACCTTGTGGGGGGGAGTTACCCCTTAGTATTTGGTATTGCTGTGATAATTGTGGTATGTGAAGGCCGTGTGCGCAAGGTGATGAGTGTGTACGCAGGCTAAATGTTAAAAATTGCTGATTTTGTAGCTGTGTAGATTCCCTTCATGCTTTAATTGAGTTACTTTAATATGTTATAGTCATTATATTTAGTCTAACTTCACATGTCTACTTGTCCTATCTCTTACTTGCTATTTACTTGTTTAGATAAAATTCTTGTTTCCTTATTCCATATTCACTATTTAACTGTTGAATTCTTACTTGAAATTGCTATTCCTTGAAATATCTTGTTGAAATTGGCATTGAGTTGCAACGACCGAAATTCCTATTGATGTAAAGTGTTAAGTTGTGAAATATCATTCCTTGAGTTATTCTTCGAGTTATTGTTGTTGAGACTTGGTGTACATTGTGGTTGAGCCATGGGCTCCTTATTGTGAAATTTTGTTATTCTTTGGGTTGTCTGGCAAATTGTGATTTTGGGGACTTGAGGTGCGTTTTATGATACATTGTGATATTAATACACATGCGGACGTATAAGGTTTGAGTGTAGAAACGCATGCAGTAAGATAAGGTAGGCTTGATACGCGTGGCTAGTAGGAGAACTACTAGAATTCATGCGGTGTGATAAGATTGGCTAAAAGGCAGGGTACTATTTCGGAAAAAATGATTTTCAAAACAAAAATATAAAATCCCTTGCGGTGATATAAGGAAAGATAATGATTCATTTTGTGATTTGAGGTTACGAGGCGGTACCTCGGTAGTGATTCCTGTTGACATTTCCCGATTCTTTTGTATTTGTCTTTGATAGTTATTCCTTAACATACTATTAATTGTATTTCTCCGTATTGCACTATTTGCTTAGTTCTATGTAGCTAATCTTGCTATACTATTCGTTGTTTCAATTTTATTATTGTCTTTATTACATTGCCTATATTTGTTTAGTCTTTTATTATTTTTAGTAGGGCCCTAACCTGACCTCGTTACTACTCTACCGAGGTTAGGCTTGGCACTTACTTTACACTGCCTACTCTTTTGTACATCTTTTTGTACATATCCAGGCACTTCTTACCAGCCCAGGCATTAGTTGGGATTTTGCTGCGGAGACTTCAAGATATACCTGCCGGCGTCCGCAGGCCCTGGAGTCCCGCTCTCTCCAGATCTCTTATTTCATTATCCTTTATATATATATAGACATGATGTATAGAATTATCCAGTATCCATACTTAGAGCTTGTGACTTGTACTATGCCGGATCTTGGGATTGGTATTGTGCTTAGTTGTAACATTGTTTTATTACTGTTGTTAATTTTGAGACTTATATCTATTATTATTTCAATTATTCTGCATGTTGTTAGGCTTACTTAGTCTTACAGACTAGGCGTCGTCACGATGTCATATGAAGGGAAATTGGGGTCGTGACAACTTTGGATAGAAATTATAAATTCCATCTATGTGACTCTTCAACTGTCCATTAAAAAAATAGATGAATAGATCGATTTATATTTGATCCCTTTGTAATATACTTATTATTTAATCCGCTTTTAATAGATTGATTATTTAATTTATTTTTATTGAACGGGTTGGACGAATATATAAAATATTTATCTATTTTGTCAGCACTAATTGATAATTGAAAAGCATTTTTATTTTTAATTTATTTTTAGTATGCTCACTTTACGCTAAATAAAATTGAATTTACAGTAATTATGTTGAGTCCTCAACCTTTTAAATTTGCAAGCTTCTCTTGGTTATTTTCTCTCAACTCCCCCCTTCATGAAAAATTATAGCTTTAGCACACACAATGAAGAAAGTCGAAAGGAGGTTTAATAATTTTAAAATTTCAGCATCAATTACACTTTAAGAAAAATCCAACAACAATTCAAAAGTATATTGACAATTTTTTTAGCACCATCATTTAATAACCAGTTTAAAATCACCAAATGCAGCACCAACAACAGATTCCCAAGTATTGTTAGGCAGTGCATGAATAGATAGTTCCTATATCATTTTCTCAAGAAGTTTATAGCATATTTGGCCAAGCTGTAAAAATTAGCTTATTTTAAGAAGTGCTTTTTTTTAAAGTACTTTTTGTGAGAAGCAGATTGTGTTTTGTTAATTAATTTGAAAAGCACTTATGAGCAGCCATTGTGTTTGACCAAGCTTTTAAAAACTGCTTCTAAGTGTATTTTTTTCAAAAATGCTTTAAAAAAATACTTTTGGAGATGAACTACTTTTTTCTGGTTCTCCAAAACTGTTTGTGTTCTCCTTAAAAATACCTTTTTTTTCTTTCAAAAGCTTGATAAGGATGGGAGAAACTTGGCCAAACAGGCTAGTATAGCTCCTTGATTCTGCATAAGTTAAATTAACTCTCAAGAAACGTAAAATAACACATAATTTGAGGCGGACGAAATATTTAGTCGGATTGTCTAGGTCATGCTCAATGCATTAACTGATATCATGAGAATGTACCTTTATGCTATATAAGATAATTATGATGTTTCATGTTTGCTTGGAGCCGAGGGTTTGCTGAAAATAACCTTTATATTGCAAGATGGGCATAATTTTGGAAAGTGCTTTATTTTAACTGTCACTTATTTGCTCGTGGCGAATGATCGACGGGAAGCCATTTGACGCTTGAGCCACTTATATGTGTGTTGGGTATGAGTCTACTAAAACTCAATCATGACTTACGCCAAGGTAATGCTATTACTCATCTACACGCAAAGGAGGCTGTAACTAGTTCAAGTTGAGGAAGACCACCTTTTTGGCTATGCCACCACTCTATGTGTTTGCAATAACTATGACAAACAAGATAGTATTCTTTTCGTTAAGTATTTACCGAAAAGTGTGTGTAATATCCTAGCTATGGATAATATCCCAGACTTTAAACAGAGTCCTACATCGACAAAATACAATAGAGATGCAGGGCATATAAGTTAAGAAGCCTTGGGCCTCATTTATTTTTGAAAGATTAAAACGTCTTAATTTGAATGCACTTATGGATATTAAGATGTGTATTAAGATTATAACGTCTTAATCTGAATACACATCTGAATATTTAAGATGTTTACTAATATATGAATATTAAATGATTAAGATTGTTTGTTTTTTTGACATTGGAATGTATACAATTTATCCTTATTTAGAAATTAATAAATAAAAAATTCAAGAAAAAAACTAATTAATTTAATATTCTATTAATAAATAATTTTTTAAATAATATGGTAGTTAGTGGTGTTGGTGACTAATGGTAACGCTTATGGATGCTGAATGGAGGTAGTGATTGGTGGTAATTTTGAATGACGATGGTGGTTTTAGGTAGTAGATAATGGTGATTGATGGTGGTGGTTCTAGGTAGTAGCTAGTGGTGATTGATAGTGGTGGTTAGGGTTGAAGAAGGTGGTGGTAGTTTATAATAGTGAATATTGGCAGCTATGGTTGATGATGATGGTAGGGGTGGTTGATGGTGGTAGTTGAGGTGACTCGGTGAGTGGCTGTGATTAAGGATGACGGCGGTAACATTAGTTGATAATAATGGGGATGATGGTGGTGGCATTAGTTGATAATAACGGGGATGATGGGTGGTGGTAGTCGATAATGATGGAGTTGGGGGTGAGGACAGTCGATAATGATAGCAGTGGTGGCTATGGTTGAGGATCGTGGTGATCAGTGATGGTATTTGAGTTTGGTGGTGGTCGAAAGTGGTGGTTGAGTGTGCTGATGGTTGGATGTCACATGGTGCACAGTGGCCGACAATTGTGGGTGGTGGTGACGGTTAGCAGTGAATGTGAATGATAGCATCTTAATGACATTAAGTGTCTGTTACAGATCTTAATCAATAAGAACTATTCAGACCCATTAAGTAGTTGAGAAATTAAAAAACAAACACACTTAACGATTAAATTCTGAATAATCAAGATTCAGACTTAAAAAATAAACGCACTTAATATCTGAGATTTGAATGATTAAGATTCAGGCCTTCAATAAGTGCAAACAAATGAGGCCTTATACCCTAGTGACGTATTTTAAACCCGTGAATACGGGTGGTAAATGGGCTATTTGGGCTGGTGAAGATGGGATGACTCATTAAACGAGTCATTATCCAACTCCTTCCAAAGTTCATTTGGGTTAAGATGGGTTGGGTTAAAATGGGCTAAACAATAGGTTGTAACCCAAGCCGCCAAAATTTTGCAACATTCTCAACTTTTAAACAAGCATACATAAACATTATCTTATATTTTGGAATATATGTCAATTCATGCTAAGTAATTTATTTCTTCAATTTGGATTTAGAACTTTATTTGATATTTATTAATCTTATAATACTAACAAAGATCAAAATAATTAAAAAGCAGTAAAATTAGAACTTTCCATCCACCTCAACCCACCTCTCACCACCCCAACTCCCCACCCTACCTCTTACGCCTACCCTACCCCTAAATAGAAACAACCTGTCGCACTAGTGATATTATCCGCTATGGGTCTAGGCTATCATAGGTTTAAACACGTTACTAGGGTCTAAGACTTTTACTCATATATCCAGCATCTCTTTTGTATTTTGACGATGTGGGTCTCTGTCTAAAGTTTGAGGTGTTACACTACGCCTACAATGGGTAAACTCAATGACATTAGTGTTTGACCAAAAAGTATAACCTTTGTTTGAAATTATTATTTTTATGAAATAATGGGTTAAACCTAGTTAATGATAATATTTCTAAATGCAATCCTGAGAGCGTGGATAAGGTGGACATATAGAGGTTGACAATAACAAGCATTAAATATTCATAATATATAAGCAATAATGAAAGAGTAACTGGTAATAAATAGTAATTAGATGGCATTTAAGTAAATATGAGGAATGAATCATCCAATAAAGAATGGATTAGATGATTGTTCCCCCGATAATAACGAGTGACAGATAAATATTCCAAGACAGTTCGAACTATTCTCGAATCTCGTGAAAAAGTGTGAAATAATATCAACAACGATTTTGATAAAAAAGGTGATGTTTGTATCTTTTCTAGAGGGAGAGAAACTTTTTTCAGCCAAATGTTCTTATTAGATTGATATTACATAATCCTTTGTCCTTATCTTTCTCCTCCTTATATATACAGATACTCAGTAAACCTTAATAGTATGTGTACATATAATATTCTTTTGGATATTCCCTCTATTGTCCTATTCTAAAAACTAGCTGTTACGATTCCTTCCGCAGACTCCGTCCTCGACTGTTATAAAAATCTCAACCACGGGCTTCGCCATCTTCTGATCGACAATTGATTTTTCCTCAATGCTTTCTCGCTCTTAATATTCCATAGCAGATTTCGACCTATACAACTACTATGACTTGTAACAGCTTGAACCTTTAGTGCCACGACCCAAGCCGGAGGGCCGTGACGGGCACCCGGGCCATACCCGCCGAGTGCCGACATACCTGCCATCTTACTTTATTTGTTATCTATGAGACCGATGAATGCCCGTATAAATAGCAACAATAATCATAATTAGCTCAGACCTTTCGATAACAACACATTTCATATATACGAACAGAAATACCGTACTATGACGTGAACATACATAAATAATATACCATGGCCGACATGGTCATCATACAAAAACTATACAACAAAAGATACATTTGCCGACAAGGCAATCAAACTGTACATAAGTCAACCCACTGTCTATTGTCTATGAGCCTCTACTGAAACATACATAATGCAACCTGTGTCGGAACAGGGCTCCGGCATGCCCATAATGCCTATAACCAAAATGCATACCAAGACTATGGCAAGTCCGAAGGATGGATCTCGCCAATATCTGCCGAATTAGATAGCTTACTGTGGTGGGGGAGCCTCGTCTATGTGTCTGTCCGGACCTGCAGCACGACATGCAGCGTCCACAAATAAAAGGACGTCAGTACGGATAATGTACTGAGCACGTAAGACAGGAAACATAATAGAAGAACAATAACAGACGTCAGGATGAGAAATATACAACCTGTACTTATCTGAATGCCTCTGAGGGCGACTAATCATGACATGCCTGATGTGCACATGCATATACATATATATATCCTTTTTAAATTCATCATATACGTGCGCCTCTATGGTCCTTATCATCATCATATACATACACCTCTGTGGGTTTCATCATCATCATATCATATCCGGCCGTATTTGGCTCGGTCACAACGTACCCGGCCTTCACAAGGCTCGGTGGGTAATACATACACATACATATAGTTGCACAATAGGTGCCATACCCGGCCGACTATAGCGCAGCTCGGTAACAACGTACCCGGCCACCATGAGGCTCGGTAGGATGAAACATATACAATGCATTCTAGACTCTTAAAAATCATACTTTCATGACGACATAAGATCGAAGATATAATACCACATCAATCCTCCCATAAGAGGGGAAACAATATAAGCACTCCTAACTTCTAAGAATAGAGTATTCTTTTGGGCTCGTTGGTAGCATTGTATTCAACTAGAGTCGTGCAAAAGAGGTCGTTACAACTTCTTATTCTACAATAGAAGAAACGATTCTATCATTTTCCTTTAACCGGTATAGTTATTACTAATCATAACCTTAGTCCGATATGGTGTATCTCCACACCCTTCTTCTTCTTAAACTTCACAAACATAGTAGTAACACATACAGCTCAATCAACAGCCCAAAACAATCATAACCCAGTCCCCTAGTAGTAATTAACTTGAACCCATGGCTTCCATTCATCATCCAAGAGTTCTTACATGCATAGAATGTATTTACCAAGAATCCCCAAGAGAAAGAATGTAGGAGAGAGCAGTAACTTACCTTACATGTGGGATAACTTAGCCCCCTTCCTTGGTTCTTCAATTGCTTTAGTAACTCCCAATTAGGGCTTGGAAGAGAGAGAATCAGTTAGGGCTTCTCCTTAGTTTCTCCAATCTCTAGCTTTTACTCTTAATTTAGAACTTGGAAGAGAGAAATTCGATTAGGGTTCATGGGATTCTTTGAAAAGCGGTCGTAGGGATTCTATTTCATTTGAGAGGTCTGAGTCGAAGATGAAAATAACCCTCTTAGTCGATATTGGGACTTATATACTGGTCCTTTAATTTGGCAGATTAATAATCTGACGCCTGTCAAATCTGTGATCGCATTCTCGCCGTAGAAACGACATGCGGTTCGCATTTTGGTCGCAATTCTCAGCCCAAAAATCTGTCTCATTATGCGACACAGGAGGTCAGGTTTACGGTCCGCATTTTCAGTATGCGGTCGCATACTGACCGCATTTTCGACACAGATTTCTGCCCAGAAATCTATCTCAGTTTGCGATTTCAGTGCGAGGAATGTGGCTCGCATGTGGGTTTTGCGGTAGCAAACCCAGCTTTGCGAAGCCCTTTGCTCTTTTCTTGACTTTTTGAACTGTTTTCTGGGTTCTTAGGCTCTTATACATATAGTATCTTACAGCGTAGTCTGACATACGATTTACGGGTTGTAACAGAAGCGTGTGGAGGAACACCATATAGAATTGATGTTGTGGTTAATAATAGCTATAATGCTTAGAGAGTAACAATTGAATTGTTCTTTAATTATAGACTAAGGAATAAGGAATTGTAACAGTTGCATAGCTTGCGAACTAGTGTAGAAAATACCAAGTATGTAAGGTCATCCCTTTCTTTCTTTTGCACGACTCTGTTTATACATGATACAATGAACGAGCCCCCAAAAGATACTCTACTCTTAGAAGGTAGGAGTGCTTATATTGTTTCCCCTCTTATGGGAGGATATATATATATATGTATATGCTGTTATCTCTTCGACCTTACGTCACCTTGATAGTATGACTCATATGAGTCCAGCATGCATTATCTATTTTACTTTACTGCACCGCGCTATAATCGGCCGGGCAGGCACCTATTGTGCAAATATATGTTTTACTCTATTTAGTCGCACTACAAATGACAACTTGCTATAGTCGGCCGGGCAGGCACCTATTGTGCAACCACTGATCAGTTGGGTATGATGATGATGAGGCCCACAGTGGCATATGTATTTGAGGATGATGAGGCACACAGAGGCGTATATATGTATATGATGATTTTAAAAGAATGTATGTATATATATATATATGCACGACAGGCATGACACTGTTACTCGCCCTCAGAGGCATTCAGATGGCATAGGTTGTATGTTTCTTATCCCGATGCTTATTATTGTTCTTACATTATGTTTCCTGTCTTACATACTCAGTATATTATCCGTACTGACGTCCTTTATTTGTAGACGCTGCATGTCGTGCTGCAGGTCTGGGCAGACAGATAGACGAGGCTCGCCCACCACAGTAGGCTATCCAGTTCAGCGGATATTGGCGAAATCCATCCTTCGGACTTGCCATAGTCTTGGTATGCATTTTGTTATAGGCATTATGGGCATGTCAGGGCCCTGTCCGACACAGGTTGCATTATGTATGTTCTTGTAGAGGCTCATAGACAAGTTTTGGGTTATGTGTAGACAATAAACAATGGGTTGTCTTAATGTACAGTTGAATTGCCTCGTCGGCAGACGTATGTATTTTGTTGTATGGTTTTGCATTGCAGCCTTGTTGGCCATATTATGTATATAAGTATGTTCATATCATGGTATGATATTTCAGTTCATTATGATTATCGTTCGAGATTGTATGTGTATGACAAGCCTTATAGATAATAAGGAAAGCTAGATGAAGGGTATGCCGGTGCCCGTTGAGTAGGTTCCGGTGCCAGTCGCGGCTCTCCGGTCGGGTCGTGACACCCTTCATGGGTGAAACTCTTCGCAATACCTTCTTCCCCACCATGTAAGCAACATCGTGAACCTTCTGTCAGCGTAGCTCTTCTGTCTGACTGCACCGTGCGAAACCAATCCTGAATCAACTTAACCTTGTCCAAAGCATCCTGAACCAAGTCAGTACCCAATAGCATAGCCTTACCCAGCGGAGTCCGATACTGTCTCCTATACAAAGCCTCATATGGAGTCATCTGAATGTTCGATTGGTAGCATATCAAATCAAGTCCGATTGACCTCAAATATTTCACATAAGTCATAATTAACATTACGGACCTACTCCAACTTTCGGAATCCGACCCCGATATCAAAATGTCCACTCCCGGTCATGTTACAACCCGTGAAACTCGTACATTAAAATACACTGTGAAATAGCCCATAAAAAATCCGGAAAATGGTTTAAAGTTAAGAAAAAAGACAAGGGTGTCGCATAGCCAGGTATGCGGACCCCAAAGCACAAATGCGGACCGCATATCTAACATAGGGGTCGCAAATTGAGACACAATTCTGGGCTGGAAAATACGTTAAAAATGCGGTCAGTATGCGGACCGCATAATCAAAATGCGGACCGCAAATGCGACATGTTCCGTCGTAGAATGGAACAGAGTTCTGGGCTGAAGTTGTTTCAAGAATGCGGCAAGAATGCGGACCGCATAACTAAAATGCAGACCGCATAATGACACCCTCCATCGCAGAATGGAGCAGAGTACTGGGCTAAACCAATGTCCAAAATGCAACCAGAATGCGATCGCATTGTTGAAAATGCGAACCGCATTCTAGCCCTTCTGCGTCGCATAATGCAACAAATTTTTGAGGAGAGATCTACGACCAAAATGCGAACCGCATACCCTTTTTGCGGTGGGTATGCGATCGCAAACCTGACATTTTTCAGGTACGTGTGCCACTTACTCCTAGGCCTATAAAAGGGACCCAAACCCGTCCCTTCTTCATTTTTTTCTAAGTCTAAGCATAGCATAAAGCCCCTAAACGACCCCTCTCAAAGCTCTCACATTTGAACAACTAAATCCCTCTCTTCCAAACTCTAAATTGAAGAAGGGAAGCAAGGAATTGAAGGATTAAAGGAAACCCTAGCTGATTTCCCCCTCCTACGAACCCCATTGGAAGCAAAGACCTAGAAATTGAGGAATCAAAGAAGAGGGTCAAATAATTCACATGCAAGGTAAGTTACTACTCCCTTTCATGTGATTTTCCCTTAAACATTCATGATAGGTGGTTGCATGTCCGTAAGAACTTATGGAAATATGACTAGGAGCCATAAAATCGAAATAAGTGGGGTTAAACGGGATGGGTCATGGCTATTAGGGGTTGTAATTGGGTTGCATGTGCTGTAAATACGTTGATGAGGTAGGGGATAAAGGGTGTTGAGAACACCATGTGAATTTAGGAGATTTTGGTTAATGATAGCTATCACGCGTAGTGAGTAATCATTGAGTTACTCTTTATTTGTAGATTAGAGAATTTCGGCAAATTACGTAGCTTGAGAGCCGACGCAATCAGTACCAGGTATGTAAGACTATACCGTTCTTTCTTTTGCACGATTCCTATTGAATACAATGCCTCGAATAAGCCCCAAAAGAACATTCTATTCTTAGGAGCTAGTGTTGCTTGTGTTGCTCTTCCTTCTATGGAATGATTTTTCTTGCTTCATGGCAATAATGTTTGACGGAAGTCTCTGAGTCCCGTAATTACATTGTTAAAAAGGTATTCTTAATTACATGAGGAAGAAAAGGGTAATAAATGTAACAAATCAAGGACACAAGTCGTAAGTAACTTTGCAATGTATTACGTGTATATGTATATGTGTGTATGATTGAATTTGTATGACCGCTCCTAGCGAAGGCCGGGTATGTTGTGACCGCGCCTAATAAAGGTCGGGTATGAGCCCACAGAGGCATATGATGATAAAGAGCCGACAGAGGCATATGTTATGATGACCGAGCCGAGTACGGCCGGGTAGTGCATGCTATGAGACGATAAAGAGCCCCTGGGGCGTATGTGATTGTGTGGTAACCTGTACGTAAACGGTTTCAGTAACATTAAATGTATATGAAAATGACAAGCCCATAGTGGCGCAGATAGTAGGTTAAGGTAACGATTACGTAATGCACCGGGTAATGAGAATGTATTTGAAAATGGTAAACTCGCAACGGTAATAGTATAATGCTGTAATGATGGAAATAGGCAATATAACAACGACGCAATGAAAGTATGTAATTAGACATAAATATTACTACGTGTTATGGTTAGCCGCCCTCAGAGGCAATTCCTTGCTACGAGTTATATGTTTCTATCCTAATGTCTATTTTACTGCTCTTATATTGTGTTTCATGTCTTACATACTCAGTACATTTTCCGTACTGACGTCCTTTATCTTGTGGACGCTGCATATCGTGCTGCAGGTCCAAATAGATTGACAGACGGAACTCCCCCACCGTAGTAGGCTACCAGTTTAGCAGATATTGGCAAGACTCATCCTTCGGGCTTGCTACATTTTGGTATGCATTTGTATAGACATTTTGGGCATGTCGGGGCCCTGTTCCGACTTTGGATGTTTAATGTTTGTTCTAATAGAGGCTCAATAGACTATACCTGTGGTGCATAGACAGTGATTGGCTATGTATAAATAGGTGTCAAGGTGTATCTATGTTTTGTAAATCTTATGCCTAAACACGGCGACACGTTTCCATGGATGTGTGTATGTATATATGTGTACGGGGCGTGACCCCAATGAGAGGTCCAATTAAATGATCTTTTTTTTTTGAAACAATAAGATAGCTGAAATGAAGGGTTCGCCGGCACTCTGCGAGCAGGGTCTGGTGCCCGTGTCGCGGGCCCGTCGGGCGGGGCGTGACAGGTCAAACTTTCCAAAAATATCCAATTTTCCAACTTTCGCCAATTGACGCTAAAATAACCTACGGACCTCCAATTCAACATCTGAACACGCTCCTAAAACCAAAATCACCCTACGAAGCTATTGGAACTATCGAAACTCCATTTCGGAGTCGTCTACACACTATTCAAACTATGGTCAATTCATACGATTTATACGACTTAAACTTCCATTTTAGGGATTATGTGTTCCATTCACTCTGAAACCAAAAAACAAATCCTGCCGGCAAGTCACGTAACCCAAAATTGAAATAGAGGGAGCAAGAAACAAGGGTTAGGGCTAATACTCTCAAAATGACCTGCCGGGTCGTTACAACGGTATAGCTCTAAACTGGAAGGACATAGAAAGATTACTGACCCAAACGAGCACTGTATGAACTATGGTGTTACAACCCGTAATTTCGTACATTAGACCACGTCGTAAGATAGTCTATATGTATAGAGCCTAAGAACCGGAAAAGAGTTAAAAAAAAATCAATGTCAGAAATGCTACCAGAATGCTATAGCATTGTTGATTATGCGACGAAGAATGCTATAGCAAAGTGCAACAAATTTCTGGGCCAATAATCAATGTCAGAAATGCTACCAGAACTCTATAGCATTGTTGATTATGCGACGAAGAATGCTATAGCAAAGTGCAACAGATTTCTGGGCCAAAAACCAATGTCAGAAATGCTACCAGAATGTTATAGCATTGTTGATTATGCGACGAAGAATGCTATAGCAAAGTGCAACAGATTTCTGGGCCAAAATCAATGTCAAAAATGCTGCCAGAATGCTATAGCATTGTTGATTATGCGACGAAGAATGCTATAGCATATTTGACAAGCGTCAGACACTTGTATTATTTATTTGCCAAATTAAAGGGCTAGTATAAAAGGGCTCCAGGGTCGGTCAAGGGAGCTATTTTCAGACCTCCCCAACAGAAACTAAGCCCCACGACCCTTTTCTCAAAGAACCCCATGAACCCTAATCAAATTTCTCTCTTCCAAGTTCTAAATTGAGAGTAAAAGCTAGAGATTGAAGAAACTAAGGAGAAGCCCTAATTGATTTCTCCTTCTTTCAAGCCCTACGTGGGAGTGAAACCTAGGAATTGAAGAATCAAGGAAGAAGGCTAGATAATCCACATGCAAGGTAAGTTATTACTCCCTTTCATGCAATCTTTCTCTTGGGAATTCATGGTATGATGTTTTTATGCATATAAGAACTCATGGGATGGGGATTGGAAGCCATGAGTTCAAGTTAACGAGTGATAATGGACTGGGTTATGATTAAATTGGGTTGTTGTTGAGCTGCATGTGTTATTACTATGTTTGTGAAGTTTTAGAAGAAGAAGGGTGTGGAGAAGCACCATACGAATTTAGAGGATCGTAATTAATGATAGCTATGACGCTTAGAGAGTAACGGTTGAATTGTTCTTTATTTGTAGACTAAGGAATTGTAACAATTGCGTAGCTTGAGAACTGGTGCAGTATATACCAGGTATGTAAGACTATACCGTTCTTTCTTTGCACGACTCCAATTATACAAATGCAATGAACGTACGAGCCCTCAAAGATACTCTATTCTTAGAAGCAAGGAGTACCTTTATTGTTTCCCCTCTTATGGGAAGATTGATTTATTGTTAGCCCTTCGACCTTACGTCGCCATGAAAGTGTGAATTGTATGAGTCCAGCATGCATTATCTATTCTACTACACCGAGCCACGTTATAGTCGGCCGGGCGATGGCACCTATTGTGCAACTATCTATATAAACACCGAGCCGCGTTATGGCCGGCCGGGCGATGGCACTTATTGTGCAACCACTGATCAGTTGGGTATGATAATGATGAGCCCATGGAGGTGTATGTATATGACAATGATAAAGCCCACAAAGGCGTATGTAAATGTATATGATATCGATAAAGCCCACCGACGCATATGTAAATGTGTATGATAATGATAAGGTCACCGAGGTTATGTATAAGATGATGATAATGATAATGTATATGTATATGATGATTTTAGAAAGGTTATATGTATATGCATAAGCACATCGAGCATGTCATGGCTAGTCGCCCTCAGAGGCGTTCAGATGGTACAGGTTATATGTTTCTTATCCTGACTTATATTATTGCTCTTGTATTATGTTTTCCCGTCTTACATACTCAGTACCTTATCCGTACTGACGTCCTTTTATTTGTGGACGCTGCATGTCGTGCTACAGGTCCTGATAGACTGATAGATGGAGCTCCCCCACTGCAGTAGGCTATCCAGCTCAGCAAATATTGGCAAGATTCATCATTCGAACTTGCTATAGCCTTGGTATGCATTTTGTATAGGCATTTTGGGAATGTCGGGGCCCTGTTCCGACGTAGGTTGCATGATGTATGTTCCAGTAGAGGCTCATAGACAAATTTCAGTTTATGCATAGACGTCTTGGGTTATGTATAGACAATGGACAATGGATGGGCTTATGTACAGTTGCAATTGCCTTGTCGACAAATGTATATATTTTCTTGTATAAGTTTTGTATTGCAGCCTTGTTGGCCATATTATGTATATAAGTATGTTCATATCACGGTATGATATTTTAGTCCATTATGATTATTGTTCGATATTATATGTGTATGACAAGCCTTATAGATAATAAGGAAAGTTAGATGAAGGGTACATCGGCGCCCGTTGAGTAGGGTCCGGTGTGTCACGCCCCGCCCGGCGGGCCCGCGACACGGGCACCGGACCCTGCTCGCAGAGTGCCGGCGAACCCTTTATTTCAGCTATCTTATTATTTCAAACAAAAAGATCATTTAATTGGACCTCTCATTGGGGTCACGCTTCGTGCACATACATACATACACACATCCATGGAAACGTGTCACTGTGTTTAGGCATAAGATTTACAAAACATAGATACACCTTGACACCTATTTATACATAGCCAATCACTGTCTATGCACCACTGGTATTGTCTATTGAGCCTCTATTAGAACAGACATTAAGCATACTAAGTCGGAACAGGGCCCCGACATGCCCTAAACATCTATACAAAATGCATACCCAAATATAGCACGTCCGAAAGATGAATCTTGCTATGTCTGCTGAGCTGGTAGCCTACTGAGGTGGAGGAGCTCCGTCTTTCAGCCTATTAGGACCTGCAGCATGATATGCAGCGTCCACAAAATAAAGGACGTCAGTACGGAAAATGTACTGAGTATGTAAGACAGGAAACACAATGTAAGAGCAGTAATATAAGCATCAGAATAGAAACATGTAACTCGTAGGAACGGAATTACCTCTAAGGGCAGCTACCATGACACGTAGTAATTTTTATGTCTGATTGCATACTTTCATTGCATCGTTGTTATATTGCCTATTTCCATCATTACAGCATTATACTATTACCTTTGCGAGTTTGCCATTTTCAAATACATTCACATTACCGGGTGCATTACGTAATCGTTACCTTAACCCACTATCTGCGCCACTGTGGGCTTGTCATTTTCATATACATTTAATGTTACCGAAATCGTTTACATAACCGTTACCTCATACAATCACACACATGCCTCCATGGGCTCATAATCATACCCGGCCATTTCTAGGCTCGGTCCCAACT
The DNA here is from genome assembly GCA_002018475.1 of Nicotiana obtusifolia. Lineage (NCBI taxonomy): Eukaryota > Viridiplantae > Streptophyta > Magnoliopsida > Solanales > Solanaceae > Nicotiana > Nicotiana obtusifolia. The sequence continues at coordinate 72,162 of MCJB01050149.1, forward strand.
ACCCGGCCATTACTAGGCTCGGTCATAACTACCCGGCCATTTTAGGCTCGGTCATAACCCAACTGATCAGTGGTTGCACAATAGGTGCCGTACCCGGCTGACTATAGCGCGGCTCGGTGGAGTAAAATAAATACATATATATATATATATGTGATGCACGTCATGCATTGAGAATTTATTTATGGCTTGCGTTCTTGACTTGTTAAATTTATTACCCCCTTCTTTCTCATGAAATTTAGAATACCTTTTTAACATAATGGTTATGGGACTCAAGGGTCTCCGTCAACATTGTTACCACGAAGCAAGAATAATCATTCCATAGAGGGAAACACAACATAAGCACTACTAGCTTCTAAGAGTATAATGTTCTTTGGGGCTCATTTGAGGCATTGTATTCAATAGGAATCGTGCAAGAGAAAGAACGGTATAGTCTTACATACCTGGTACTGATTGCGTCGGCTTTCAAGCTACGCAATTTGCCACAATTCTCTAATCTACAATTACAGAGTAACTCAATGATTACTCACTACGCGTGATAGCTATCATTAACCAAAATCTCCGAAATTCACATGGTGCTTCTCTACACCCTTCATCCCCTAAACCTCATCAAACGTATTTATAGCACATGCAACCCAATTACAACCCCTAATAGTCATGACCCATTCCGTTTAACCCAACTTATTTCGATCTCATAGCTTCTAGTCATATTCCCATAAGTTCTTACAGACATGCAACCTCCTATCATGAATGTTTAAGGGAAAACCACATGAAAGGGAGTAGTAACTTACCTTTCATGCGAATTATTTGACCCTCTTCTTTGATTTCCTCAATTTCTAGGTCTTTGCTTCCAATGGGGCTCGTAGGAGGTGAAAACTCAGCTAGGGTTTCCTTTAACTCTTCAATTTCTTGCTTCCCTTCTTCAATTTAGAGTTTGGAAGAGAGGGATTTGGTTGTTCAGATGTGAGAGCTTTGAGAGGGGTCGTTTGGGGGCTTTCTACTGTGCTTAGACTTAGAAAAATGAAGAAGGGACGGGTTTGGGTCCCTTTTTATAGGCCTAGGAGTAAGTGGCACACGTACCTGAAAAATGTCAGGTTTGCGATCGCAATACCCACCGCAAACGGGGTATGCAGTTCGCATTTTGGTCGCAGATCTTACCTCAAAAATCTGTTGCATTATGCGACGCAGAAGGGCCAGAATGCGGTTCACATTTTCAACAATGCGATCGCATTCTGGTCGCATTTTGGACATTCCTTCTCACCCAGGTTGCTGTCTCACTATGCGATGGAGGGTGTCATTTATACGGTCCGCATTTCAGTTATGCGGTCCGCATTCTGGCCGCATTCTTGACACAACTTCAACCCAGAACTCTGTTCCATTCTGCGACGGAACATGTCGCATTTGCGGTCCGCATTTTCATTATGCAGTCCGCATACTGACCGCATTTTCGACGTATTTTCCAGCCCAGAATTCTGTCTCAATTTGCGACCCCTATGTTAGATATGCAGTCCGCATTTGTGCTTTGCGGTCCGCATACCTGGCTATGCGACACCTTTGTCCTTTTTCTTAACTTTAAACCATTTTCCGAGATGTTGGGTCCTCATATATGAGCTATTTCACTGTGTATTTTTAATGTACGAGTTTCACGGGTTGTAACATTCTCCCCCCCTTAGGAACATTCGTCCCCGAATGTATGGATCTATGAAAGGTAATACTATAGGGGGAGGGGTTTTAGCTTTTATAGGCTTCGTTCGGACGCCACGAATCCCAGCATTAAATGAAAGGTAATAATGAAGAGTATCTCAAGTTTCTATTTACCTCACACGGAAGCTTCCCCTTTTAATACATTCCGGGTTTCCTTGCCATCATCATCATTTACATTGGGAAACGGGCATGGATATTTAGCTTTCATCTCTTCCTCTGCTTCCCATGTCATTTCTTCCATATTTCTGTTCCTCCACAACACTTTGACCGAAGCTACCTCTTTTGTTATTAGCTAGCGGACCTGTCGGTCCAATCTAGCCACCGGTACTTCTTCGTATGTCAGATCCTCTGTGATCTGTATGTCTTGGATGGGAACGACCAGAGAAGGGTCTCCGATACACTTCCTCAACATGGACACATGGGATACCGGATGGACAAATTTCATTTCGGATGGCAACTCCAATTTATAGGTAGCTTTTCCAATTCGGTGAAGAACTTGATATGGACCGATGTACCTCGGGCTCAATTTACCTTTCTTCCCAAAACGCATGACACCCTTCATGGGGGAGACTCTCACGAATACCCAATCGCTGACTTGAAATTCCAAATCACAACGTCGGACGTCGGAATAGGACTTTTGCCTGCTCTGTGCAGTCTTCAATCGTCCCTGTATTAATCGTACTTTCTCAACGGCTTGATGGACCAAATCCGGCCCATATAGTTCCGTTTTACCAACTTCGAACCACCCAATTGGCGATCTACACTTCCTCCCATACAATGCCTCATATGGGGCCATTTTAATGCTGGAGTGGTAACTGTTATTGTACGCAAACTCTATAAGTAAGGAGATGATCGTCCCAACTACCCTGGAAATCTAGGACACATGCTCGCAGCATATCTTCTAATGTCTGAATGGTACGCTCAGTCAGCCCATCAGTTTGTGGATGAAAAGCAATGCTAAGATTTATCTGCGTACCCAAACCTTTCTGAAAAGATTTCTAGAAGTTAGCTGTGAATTGGGCTTCTCTATCCGATATAATGGACATTGGTATCCCATGAAGCCTAACGATTTCCTTGATGTACAGCTTTGCATAATCTTCAGCTGTGTAGGTTGTCCTAACTGGTAGGAAGTGAGCACTCTTGGTAAGCCGATCCACTATCACCCAGATAGAGTCGAACTTACGATTGGTGCGAGGTAACCCAACAATGAGGTCCATGTTAATTACCTCCCATTTCCAAGTCAGAATTTCTATATCTTGAAGCAGTCCACCAGGTTTCTGATGTTCTGTCTTTACCTGTTGGCAAGTAGGACACTGAGCTACGAATTCCGCAATTGACTTCTTCATTCCATTCCACCAATACTGTTCCTTGGCATCATGATACATTTTGGTTGAGCCAGGATGGATGGAATACTTGGATTGGTGAATTCCCTCATGATATTTTCTCGCAAATCTGCTACATCAGGCACACACAATCGGCCTCGACACCTCAAGGTTCCATCCCTTGCGATCTCGAAAGTTGAGATCCTACCTTGCTGAAGGTCTTCTCTCAATTGCATCAAGGTGGGATCTTCGCATTGCCATGCCTTTACCTCGGTTACGAGAGATGATTCAGATGTGTTATGCACAACAATACCTCCATCTTCGGAGTCTAGCAATTTGACTCGCATACTAGCTAGCTGATGAAGTTCTTTGGTTAAACTTCGTCTACCTGCTTCAATGTGTGCCAAACTCCCCATTGACTTACGATTGAGGGCGTCGGCCACAACATTGGCCTTACCCGAATGATACAATATCTCAACGTCGTAGTCCTTCAATAATTCAAGCCAACGTCGTTGTCTCAAATTTAACTCCTTCTGACTGAATATGCATTGCAAGCTTTTGTGGTCTGTGTAAATGTCGACATGGACACCATATAGATAGTGTCGCCATGTCTTCAAGGCGTATACCACAGCAGCCAATTCCGGGTCATGGGTCGGTTAATTCTTCTCGTGCTTCTTCAACTGTCTCGAAGCATAAGCAATCACCTTCCCATGCTGCATCAGCACACATCCCAAACCTATGCCAGAGGCATCACAGTATACAACATAACCTTCAGTTCCTTCGGGAAGAGTAAGAACTGGAGCTGATGTTAATCGATCCTTCAGTTCTTGAAAGCTCCGCTCACAACTATCTGTCCATTGAAACTTGGCAGCTTTCTGGGTCAGCTTAGTTAATGGCACGGATATAGAAGAGAATCCTTCTACAAACCGCCTGTAATATCCTGCTAGCCCCAAGAAGCTACGGACTTCTGATGGCGTAGTAGGCCTTGGACAATTCTTAACCGCGTCCATCTTTTGAGTATCGACACTAATACCCTCATCAGATATCACATGGCCTAAGAATGCCACTGAATTCAGCCAAAACTCACATTTGGCGAGCTTTGCATATAACCTGTGGTCCCGAAGGGTCTGCAATACTATCCGTAAGTGACCCACATGCTCTGCCTCTGATCGGAAATATACTAAAATATCATCGATGAATACCACCACGAACACATCAAGATAAGGCCTGAATACAGTGTTCATGAGGTCCATGAAAGCAGCCGGGGCATTTGTTAGCCCGAATGACATCACTAGAAATTCAAAATGCCCATATCTAGTTCGGAAGGTTGTTTTCGAAATGTCTCTCTCCTTGACCCTTAACTGAAAATACCCCGAGCGCGCAGGTCAATCTTGGAGAAATATCTAGCTCCCTGGAGCTAGTCGAACAGGTCATCAACTCTTGAAAGTGGATACTTGTTCTTTATGGTGACCTTATTCAACTAACGATAATCAATACACATTCATAACGATCCGTCTTTCTTTCGCACAAACAGGACTGGTGCACCCCAAGGTGAAGTGCTAGGCCTAATGAAGCCTTTATCCAACAAGTCCTTCAACTGTACTTTCAATTCCCGCAATTCTACTGGGGCCATTCTATATGGAGGAATAGAAATTGGATGGGTATCAGGCAACACATCGATGCCAAACTCGATTTATTTTTCAGGAGGAAGATCTGGGAGTTCATCTGGAAAGACATCCGGAAATTCATTGACTACCGGAATTGCCTGTGAGATAGGTGGCTTCGCCTTCGCGTCCATGACGCAGACAAGGTGGTAGATACAACCCTTAGAGATCATCTTGCTTGCCTTAAGGTAGGAAATAAACCTACCTTTCGGTGTAGCAACATTCCCCTTTCATTCAAGGATGGGTTCGCCAGGAAATTGGAATTTAACCACCTTTGTATGACAATCGACACTGGCATAACACGATGCCAACCAGTCCATCCCCATTATCACATCAAAATCAATCATTTCTAACTCAATTAAATCTGCCGAGGTGGGATGATTACAGATCGTCACAGTGCAGCCTTTATATACCTTCCTGGCAATTATAGAATCTCCTATTGGAGTGGACACCACAAAGGGATTGCTTAACAATTCAGGTGCAATATCAAACTTGTTAGCCACAAGGGGTGTAACATAAGATAACGTGGACCCTATATCAATCAATGCATACACATCATGGGAAAGCACTGATAATATACCTGTGATAACATCCGGAGATGACTCAAGGTCCTGTCGGCCCGCTAGAGCTTATATTCGGTTTTGAACACCGCTTAGGCCCGACATTGCACCGCTGCCTCTGCCACAAACTGCTGGCTGTTGAGGACCCCGTACCGGAGGTCGAATAGATGAGGAAGAACCAGCAGCAGATCCAGTTTGGTGAGCCATGCCACCATCCCTTCTGTGAGGGCAGTCTCGCATCATGTGGCCGGGCTGTCCACAATAATAACATCCATCCGAACTCCGACGGCAGGGTCCAAAATGGGCCCTGCTGCACTGCTCACAACAGGGCAGGGAGGATCTCATCTGACTGTTAGCCCTGTGATACGGCGAGCTTGATGCCCGCGAGCTCTGGAACTGTCGAGGGGCACTAGACCCAGGTGGTGCTGAGCTCCTCGAAAACTGGGGCCTCACACTACTTCTAGAATCACCAGAATACCCCAAAATTCTTGTCCTCCTATGCTGGGTCCTCTCCTGCTCCCTATCCACCCTTTGTTGGTGTTTACGGTCCTCTATTGTCTGGGCATAGGCCTGCATACAGGAGATATCCATGCCCTCTATCAAGGAGGCCGTGGTGCATTCATTTATTAAATGCGGCCCCAACCCGTTCACGAACAAGTGAACCCTGTCGCTCATTTCTGCCACCATGTGGGGAGCATACCTTGCCAGAGAGTCAAACTGCATACTGTACTCTCGTACATTCATACTTCCCTGCTTGAGATTCAAGAACTTATCGGCCTTGGCTCGGCGTACCTCAACTGGCAAGTAGTGGCGTAGGAATGCCTCAGAGAATTCACTCCATACTGGTGGGGGAGCATTGGGGCCCCTGGACCTCCCCCAGCTATCATACCAGAACACTGCTAAGTTTCGTAGTCGATAAGAAGCCAGTTCTACCGCCTCTGTGTCACTGGCATGCATAACCCGCAGTGTGCGGTGTATTTGATCAATGAAATCCTGCGGGTCTTCCTTAGGATCAGACTCGATAAACACTGGAGGATCGAGATTGATGAAGTCACGGACCCTCGTACTGACCAGTCTCTCAGCTACACCAGTATTCTGCCTCCGAGCCTGAGAAGCTACCAGGCTAGTCAACAATTGCACCGCAGTCCTTAGGTCCTGGTTTGTAGCATTAGAAGAAGGGACCGGGGAGGCTGGGCGGCTTCTAATATCCTCTGGGGGAGGAGGAGTAGATGAGGTCTGAGAAGGCGTTTCACTTTGGCCTTCCATCACGTGGGGCACCTGAGTCCCCTCTCCGGCATTTATATCAAGCCGTTTACTATTGGTTTGCCTCCTAGCCGAAGGTATCGCTGTAGGAAAACAAGGCAAGCATTAGAGATGAACACTTACGACTTAGCTCTAAGCACGATCTAGATTCAGAAAGAAGGTAACATTCCTAAATGTCAGGTAGCCTCCTGATTATAAAATGTGGCGCGCAACACACCCATAATCAAGACCCTACTAGACACGGCTCATAGACAATCCCTAGGACACGACCTTGCTCTGATACCACTCTCTGTCACGCCCCGCCCGGCGGGCCCGGGACACGGGCACCGGACCCTGCTCGCAGAGTGCCGGCGAACCCTTCATTTCAGCTATCTTATTATTTCAAACAAAAAGATCATTTAATTGGACCTCTCATTGGGGTCACGCTTCGTACACATACATACATACACACATCCATGGAAACGTGTCACTGTGTTTAGGCATAAGATTTACAAAACATAGATACACCTTGACACCTATTTATACNTACTACCCAATATTTTCCAATAGTTGGATAATATATCCTCTTGATTTTTCTAAATACAAAAGAGTTGTCATTCAGAACAATCAATTAATGCCAAATTAAAACCCACTTATTCCTAAGCGATTTTATTAAACAAGGTTTAAAGCCTTGAGTCTTTGTTATTTACTTCCACCAAATTCTATCCCACTTTCCCAAGCAAAGGTAGTATTAATTGGCGTTCGTTAATGTTTGCAACCATTAACAATTTTTGAAGAATAAGAAGTAAATAAATATCAATCATCCGTTGAAATCATATTCAATATCAAAATCTCAATAACATTATACCCATCTAAGGTTCACAACCTTAGCGTTTAAATTTAGCTACTCATGCTGAACATTGAATAAGAAAGAATAGTAATTGTCATCATCTTACAAAATAGAAGGTATTTGATTCCAAAAGCTTCCCAGAACTCAAACTAGTTAATTGCCCGTACTGTGCACTCTCAATTCTGACAAGATGTCCCTCACAAAACCCTATTAAACCTATTTATAAAGGCCCAAAACTCGACGCGAAATCCGGACTAATTTGCCCCTGGTGTAATAATGCGGACCGCATTTCTGTCGCAAAACAGAAATGTGGTTCGCAAATCTTCTTCCTCCGTCGCATTTCTAACCCCAGGATTTGCCTTCGTCGCATACTGTAATTGCGGTTCGCATATCGATTATGCGATCGTGAAATGCGATCGCATTCTTCACCCTGATTTTCACCCAGAAACTCTGCTTGCGTTTGCGATTTCACAATGCAAATGTGCGATTCGCATTCTTGTTTTGCGGTTGCATATGCGACCGCATTCTCGACATGAAGGAGTGCCCAGAGTTCTGTCCTTGTTTGCGATTTGCTTGTGAGCTATGCGGTCCGCATTCGCTGTTTGCAATCGCATACTCACATTTGCGATGCTGTTTAAGTCTTTTCTTGTCTTTAGTTGGCCTTTTTAGCTCTTTTTTGTGCTTTTGGGTCCTTACACTCGATGTTCTGCAAATACACTAAAATTACATAAGTATCGGTAGAATTTGCACATAAAACAAGTTAAACTCTAAGCAAGTAGTATCAAAATGTGCCGAAATTACCCGGCACATCATTATGTGATAGCCCGAGGGGCTGATGTTGAATCGTGTGATAGCCCAAGGGGCTGATGTTGTACCATGTGATAGCCCGAGGGGCTGATATTTTTCTGAGATTGAGCCCGAGGGGCTGGTCCTGTTTATGATATTCCCCGAGGGGCGGATTTGTTGATACTGAGCCCGATGGGTGATGTTTTACTCTATACTATTTAACTAAGGGATTACATGTTTTACATGTTGAAAAGAGGCTTTACTTGATTTCTCACTGATTTACTATTTTCGAATGATGTTTTATTGCTTCACTACATAATGCCTTGTGCTTTACATGCTTCTATACTTTCAGTCGTTATTTATATTTATTACTTACTAAGTTGGAGTACTCGCATTACTCCCTGCACCATGTGTGCAGATTCAAGCGTTGTTGGTTCCACTCCGGAGTACTGATTCCTCCTGTCCAGGCGGTGATCCAGAGACTATGAGGTAGCTATTGGCGTCCGCAGCCCCGTATCTCTTTCATCTTGTTGTTCCCATGTTCTTCAAAAATTGTGCCAGATATTGTAATTAGTAATCTTGTTATTAGGATTCATTAGTTGCTCATGACATTGTGACACCCCAGTTTGGGCTGTAATCGGGATGGTTAGCTACATTTTTCGTGAATGATTGCTATTAATCTATGTTTGTATTTTTTTCTTGTAGATTAACTGCTTAAAATGAGATTTTGTTTGAATTAGCTGGCCTTGTGTCACGTCCCACCCGGCGGGCCCGCGACACGGGCACCGGACCCTGCTCGCAGAGTGCCGGCGAACCTTTCATTTCAGCTATCTTATTATTTCAAACAAAAAAAGATCATTTAATTGGACCTCTCATTGGGGTCACGCTTCGTACACATACATACATACACACATCCATGGAAACGTGTCACTGTGTTTAAACATAAGATTTACAAAACATAAATACACCTTGACACCTATTTATACATAGCCAATCACTCTCTATACACCACTGGAATTGTCTATTGAGCCTCTATTAGAACAGGCATTAAACATCCTAAGTAGGAACAGGGCCCCGACGTGCCCAAAACATCTATACAAAATGCATACCCAATTATAGAAGGTCCGAAAGATGAATCTTGCTATCTCTGCTGAACTGGTGACCTACTGCGGTGGGGGAGCTCCGTCTACCAACCTATTAGGACTTGCAGCACGATATGCAGTGTCCACGAAATAAAGGACGTCAGTACGGAAAATGTATTGAGTATGTAAGACAGGAAACACAATGTAAGAGCAGTAATATAAGCATCAGGATAGAAACATGTAACTCGTAGCAACGGGATTACCTCTGAGGGCAGCTACCATGACACGTAGTAATGCTTATGTCTAATTGCATGCTTTCATTTCGTCGTTGTTATATTGCCTATTTCCATCATTACAGCATTGTACTATTACCTTTGCGAGTTTGCCATTTTCCAAATACATTCACATTACCGGGTGCATTACGTAATCGTTACCTTAACCCACTATCTGCGCCACTATGGGCTTGTCATTTTCATCTACATTTAAAATAACTACCCGGCCATTATTAGGCTCGGTCATAACTACCCGGCCATTATTAGGCTCGGTCATAACTACCCGGCCATTATTATGGCTTGCGTTCTTGACTTGTTACATTTATTACCCCCTTCTTTCTCATGAAATTTAGAATACCTTTTTAACATAATGGTTATGGGACTCAAGGGTCTCCGTCAACATTGTTACCACGAAGCAAGAATAATCATTCCATAGAGGGAAACACAACATAAGCAATACTAGCTTCTAAGAGTATAATGTTCTTTGGGGCTCATTTGAGGCATTGTATTCAATAGGAATCGTGCAAGAGAAAGAACGGTATAGTCTTACATAATTGGTACTGATTGCGTCGGCTCTCAAGCTACGCAATTTGCCACAATTCTCTAATGTACAATTAAAGAGTAACTCAATGATTACTCACTACGCGTGATAGCTATCATTAACCAAATTCTCCTAAATTCACATGGTGCTTCTCTACACCCTTCATCCCCTAAACCTCATCAAACGTATTTACAGCACATGCAACCCAATTAAAACCCCTAATAGTCATGACCCATTCCGTTTAACCCCACTTATTTCGATCTCATAGCTTCTAGTCATATTTCCTTAAGTTCTTATAGACATGCAACCTCCTATCATGAATGTTTTAGGGAAAACCACATAAAAGGGAGTAGTAACTTTCCTTTCATGCGAATTATTTGACCCTCTTCTTTGATTTCCTCAATTTCTAGGTCTTTGCTTCCAATGGGGCTCGTAGGAGGGGGAAACTCAGCTAGGGTTTCCTTTAACTCTTCAATTTCTTGCTTCCCTTCTACAATTTAGAGTTTGGAAGAGAGGGATTTGGTTGTTCAGATGTGAGAGCTTTGAGAGGGGTCATTTGGGGGCTTTCTACTGTGCTTAGACTTAGAAAAATGAAGAAGGGACGGGTTTGGGTCCCTTTTTATAGGCCTAGGAGTAAGTGGCACACGTACCTGAAAAATGTCAGGTTTGCGATCGCATACCCACCGCAAACGGGGTATGCGGTTCACATTTTGGTTGCAGATCTTACCTCAAAAATCTGTTGCATTATGTGACGCAGAAGGGCCAGAATGCGGTTCGCATTTTCAACAATGCGATCGCATTCTGGTTGCATTTTGGACATTCCTTCTTACCCAGGTTGTTGTCTCACTATGCGATGGAGGGTGTCATTTATGCGGTCCGCATTCTGGCCGCATTCTTGACACAACTTCAACCCAGAACTCTGTTCCATTCTGCGACGGAACATGTCGCATTTGCGGTCCGCATTTTCATTATGCGGTCTGCATACTGACCGCATTTTCGACGTATTTTCTAGCCCAGATTTCTGTCTCAATTTGCGACCCCTATGTTAGATATGCGGTCCGCATTTGTGCTTTTTGGGTCCTCATATATGAGCTATTTCACAGTGTATTTTTAATGTACGAGTTTCACGGGTTGTAACACGGTGCCATGTCGCGGCCCTCCGGTCGGGTCGTGAAAAACCTGGTATCAGAGCAGGTCGTGTCCTAGGGATTGTCTATGAGCCATGTCTAGTAGAGTCCTGATTATGGGTGTGTAGCACGCCACATTTATAATCAGGAGGCTTCCTGACATTTAGGATTGTTATGTTCTTTCTGAATCTAGGTCGTGCACAGAGCTAAGTCGTAAGTGTTCGTCCCTAACATTCACCTTGTTTACCTACAGCGATGCCTTCGACTAGGAAGCAAGCAAGTAATAGACAGCTTGATACAGATGCGGGAGAGGGTGCCAGCCAGGTGCCCCAAGCTAGAGAAGGCCAAAGTGAGCCTCAGAATGAGACACACCTCATCTACTCCTCCTTCCCCAGAGGACATTTAGAGCCACCCAGCATCTCCAGTTCCTCTATCTGGTACTACAGACCAGGACTTGCGGACTGCGGTACAGTTGTTGACTAGCTTGGTAGCTTCTCAGACTCAGAGGCAGAATACCGGTGCTGCTGATAGACCGGCTAGTGCCAGAGTTCGTGATTTTATTAATCTAGATCCTCCAGTTTTTACCGGGTCAGACCCTAAGGAGGACCCGCAGACTTTTATTGATCAGATACACCGCACACTGCGGGTCATGCATGCTAGTGATACAGAGGCAGTAGAATTGGCTTCTTATCGGTTATGGGACTTAGCAGTCTTCTGGTATGATAGTTGGGAAAGATCCAGGGGTCCGAATGCTCCCCCACCTATGTGGAATGAATTTTCTGAGGCGTTCCTTTGCCAGTACTTTCCAGTTGAGGTACGACGAGCTAAAGCTGATAAATTCTTGAACCTTAAACAAGGTAATATGAATGTACGAGAGTACAATATACAATTTGACTTTCTGGCAAGGTATGCTCCCCATATGGTGACGAGATGAGTGATAGGGTCCATTTGTTCGTGAACAGATTGGGACCACATTTAATAAATGAATGCATGGCAGCTTCCTTGATTGAGGGCATGGATATCTCCCGTATTCAGGCCTATGCCCAGACCATAGAGGATGGTATACACCAGCAAAGGGCAGTCAGGGAGCAGGATGGGAGCCAGCATAAGAGAACGAGATTTGCAAGGTATTCTGGTGACTCTAGAAGTAGTGTAAAACCCCAAGTCTTCGAGGAGTTCTGCACCACCTATAGCTAGTGCCCCTCTACAGTTTCAGAGACCTCGATATGATCCCCAATACCTCATTGTGATCAGTGCGGAAGGACCCACTTTGGGCCGTGCCGTCGAGGTTCTGATGTATGCTATTCTTGCAGACAGCCTGGTCACATGATGCGGGATTGTCCTTACAGGAGGTGGTGGTATGGCTCAGCAGACTGGATCTGTGTCTCGTTCTTTCTTATCAATTCGACCTCTAGCACGGGGTATTTAGCAGCCAGTAGGTCGTGGTAGAGGTCGAGGTGCAGTACCAAGCTCAAGTGGCATTCAAAATCGCATATATGCTCTAGCAGGTCGACAGGAACTTGAGTCCTCTCCGGATGTTGTTACAGGTATACTGTCAGTATTTTCTTATGATGTATATGCATTGATTGATCCCGGGTCCACATTATCTGTGATACCCCGTAAATTCGCCTACTTGATTGTGCCGTGATGTGGCAAGTGTGCATGGGCCTAAGAGTAAGAGAAATATTGAAAAGTGTTGAAAATGTTAAGAAAAAAAGGGCGGGAAAAACAAAATGAACGAAAGGCGTAAGAGTGTAATATTACCTACTAGTTGAGTTATGATATGGTACATGTGTAAGGGCTTAAAAGCAAGAAAGTACTGAAGAGAGTTGAAAAATAATAAGGAAAAGAACAAAAGGGACAAAAAGCGTTCCCAATGTCAAAAACGCGATCCGCGAAACACACATGCGGATCGCGAATCTGTCGCGAAGTGAGGCAGAAGCCTGGGTTGGCCTCTTGTCGAAAAAGCAACGGCAAAGTGAAGGAAAGCGAACCGCGAAATGGGAAAAGCGGTTCGCGAAATCAACAAGGCCATCGCGAAAACGGACAGTGAGCCCAGGCGAAAAACGCGACAGAAACGCGGTTCGCGAAATGGAAAAGCGAACCGCGAAACTGACCCCTCCCGTCGCGAACTGAAGCAAAACATAAGGTCGCATTTCGCGACCAAAACGCGAACCGCGAAACCCAAAACGCGAACCGCGAAATCCCTCCCCCACGTCGCGAAATCGACATTGTACTGAAATTAAACTTCAGACTCTTTGACCTATATAAGGGACTTAAACTCGTTCATTACTCATTTTATTAGACCCCAAAATATCAGAAAGTTCCCCAAGAACATCGCTCAAGGAACCCCCAAGCCCAAATTGATTCTTCTTCATCCAAACACACGAAATTGAAGAAGGAAAGCATAAAATTGAAGAAGTAAAGAAGAAGCCCAGCTGAAGCTTGTCTTTTGCAAACCCAAATCAAAGGCAAAACTTAGAAATTGAAGAACCAAGAAAGGAAGCTAGGCTAATCAACATGCAAGGTAAGTCCTTCCACCCATTTACTTAGGAATTCTTGGGAATCCATCACATGCAAGTAGGAATCCATGAAATTGGGGATGAAAGTTATGGGTCTAAGTTAAACACCACCCATAGAGGGGGGCCATGAACAATCTTGAATTGCATGTGTCCTAAATATGCTTAATAAGTCCAAGGGGGAATAAATTAAGGGAAAACATCTCATGAACTTCTTAAATTATGAATAGTAGTATGAAGTATAGTAAGTAATGATTGGGTTGTTCCCAAAATTTGTAGATTAAGGAATTCTACGCACTTCCATAAGCTTGGAAGCGGATGCTAGATAAACATTCCAGGTATGTAAGACTATAACGTCCTTTCTTTTGCACGATTCTTGTTCTATACAATGTCTCATAGAAGCCCCAAAAGTATACTCTATTCTTAGAAGCTAAGGAAGCTTACATTGATTCCCTCCTATTATAGGAGATTCTATATGTCAACGTTTGGTTGCAAGCGTGTTGTTTGATAAGCACAATTGATGTGAGAATTAAATGCTATGTTCGAACGATAAGAGAGAACGTAAGTCACGAATGAATTGTATATATATATATATATATATATATATATATATATATATATATAT
>MCJB01050150.1:0-54960 GCA_002018475.1 Nicotiana obtusifolia
AGAGAGGGATTAGGGTTAGGTTAAGATATTTTATATGGGGGTAGGGTGGATTATGGACCGTTGATCTTGTTGAGATCAACGGTCCGGATGTAACCGGACCTAATAAGATGCAACGGACTTGGGCCTCTTGTGGCCAGCCGGATTGGGCCTGATTTATTTTGAAAGCAAATCAGCCCAATCCATTTCTTTTCTTCTATTATCAAAGTTATTTCTTTAGTTAAATTCCCTACTTGAAAACCTTTTCTTTTCTTTCTTTTTATTATTTTTTTTTTAATTTTTATGACTAAACTTACTTGGTATTTAAAACCTTAATTCACTTAAATGTAAAGTTAAACTAAATTAGCTATTTATAAAAAATTAAAGTAACGCTAGATTCTAAGAATTAAACATTGAAACTAAAGAATGTAACATGAACTATTTTTATGAATTTTCCTCAATTCTTATAAAATCGACAACTACTAACTCACTCCTAAAAATGTAAAAAAAATAAATCCTAAATGCTATGCATGATATTTTGAGTATTTTCGTTAATTAATATTTAAACAATTAAAAACCTAATAAAATTTCTAAAATGGCTAATAATTAATTAAAAAATATTTTATTTATTTTTTAGGAGTAATTAGGGCGGGGCAAAAATCACGTGCTCACAGGTAGATATTCTTGTGTGTTTTTCCATAAAACTAATAATTTTATGAAAATAGAAAATTCCTTCGACGATCACTTTAGATAGGTAAAGTTACTTTGCAATAATAGATAACTATTTCTAGCAAGCTGTTTTAGAAACATTAAAAATAAAGTCAGTAACATAATATAATAAGTTAAACTATAAAATGGAAAAATTCTTTTACACTACTAAAATATATCACTTGACTCATAGTAGTAATTGTTTTCATTCTTCGTTACTTAAGTAATTTATTACAGTTTATGCTAAGTTGCTAATTTTAATCATTTGAATTAATAATTCAACTAAACTAAGAAACTTACTTTCTGTAATTTATTGTTAATGTTAAAAACTTATTTTTTGCACAAGACTTTAATAATTACGTGAAATATAAGTACATTCGTGTGCCAATTGATGTTGATAGACAAACTAATAAGTAATGCTAGATGGACTTTAATTAATTTTACAAACTAAATTCGGATGCATTTATATGTTCATGATTATATAATACGAATTAAAAGTATATTTTGACATATGAAAGGCAAATCGAAATAATTCTTCAAGAATTAAATTTTAAAATAATTTCTTATATCAATACCAAATCAAGTGTCATCTAAAGAATATTTTTTTTATGAAGGAGATAAGAACTTTAGATGAATTTTGCTACCAATCAAAGAGGGAATGTTAAATCGTTTATAGAAAAGCAATGAATTTTAAGGCGATTCCCATTAAGTACTAGAAGTTCTTCTAAAATTAATAAAAATAAAGACAGTAAAATAAACTTTATGAAAATATAGTTATGACACCAAATTGAAAAGATTCAGCTAACAAATACTATAAAAGCAAGAACAAATTTATTATTTTAGTGATTTATTACTTCGATTTGAGAAATAAAATAATTTTAAGACGTGATGTGACCCTTCTTCCGAAACAATTGATCATTAAATACAATGATGACAACATTGTTGAAGATTTTCTAATAAGGGAATTTTTAAATATGAATACATACAAAAACGTCGAGTAAGATGAAAAGACAAATTTAGTATTTTTGAATATGATTGTAAATTGTGATGTTTCAATACAAATCAATCGAACTATATATAGTTTGTTAATAAGAATCACGTCCTTCTAGGTTTTTGATTAAGGGGAGAATGTATATAATGCAATGACCATTCATCATCTTGTTTGTAAGAGAACTTTAACCTTGAGTTACAGATGGATGAATCTTCATCCTCAATTATTGGAATATGCAACAGTCATAAGAAAAATTATAATTTTTTACCTCTTTTGATTGGTAGCACATGACAAGAATATCTATAGCCTACTCAAAATATTTTATAAAAAAATTAACCATAAAAAAACTCACGATGCTCGAAATATGTTCGTAAATTTTCACATGGTAACTCTTCTAGCAATATTTTCGTGAAACAATTAGAGAAGTACCTAAAACAAAATTTGCGATGATTTTATGGACCAAAATTTCTTATGATTAAGTTGTTGATTAATCTGCAAATGTCTTCAAATTTAACTTACAACCTAATTATTCTTTCTGAACTTATAATGCTTTACAAAGTGACTTCTGATTCAACACATTTGCCAATCATTAATGTAATAACATCAACTATGTTTTATAATAATTCCTTCTTCTTCGGTATGTTTTTCAATTGACATGGTATTAACGTGCAACGCACGTTTATAAAAACTAATTATTATAAAAGCACGAATGTTTCAGGCTAAATGTTGAATGACAAAAATATTCTCGAAATATCAACTGACTTTCTTAACCTTCATAAATTAAACTAAGCTTCATTGCATCTCGAATAAAATTATAAGAATCACTAATTGAATTCCTAATATTGAGGACTTTGAATTCAAGTACGAGTATACTATTTTGACTTTCCAATTATAAATTTTTATTAATATCAAACATGAAAAGGATTTTACTTACAATTTTGTTATTATATGCGGCGGCTAAATAAGAGTCAACTTGTGTAGGCTTATAACATTGAGCTTTTCATATAAAACTTATTGGTATAAATTTGCTTCAAATATTAATGTACTACTCCTTTATGCCTAGATGATCACTTCTGTGCCTCTCCATCATACTACAATATCATTATTTATACACCAGGATGAATACTAAACGAATATATCACAAGACATAATCTTCACACTACATAAATCAAATGCCAGAACCAATTAGTATTTAGTAGTTATAGTACTTGGTGCAATTGTTGGAGCATGTATTTCCACTAAGCTTTGCTTCTCTTACAATATTCTTGTATATGAAACTATGATCCTAAAATGTACAAGATTGTAAATTCTAGATCCTTCAACCCCAAAAAGTGAACCACCTTAAAAAATTAGGTAGTATAAAATAATAAATGTGTGGTTAAAAATTTATAGTTCTTAAATATAAAATTTTATGAAAATGACTTATGATAATTTTAAACAAAAAAACAAAAGTGATGCCATGGAAGGGGGATGACAACTTTTCAATTGTTTTCACCGTTATTAATGAATATTAATCTAAAGAAATATAATTTATATGCCTGAATCATTATGGCCTAATAAAAATAAATTATTTTTTCACAAAAAACCTATGTATTGCTACATTTTCAACGCGATTTTACAACTTTAATCGCAAACTATGTAATTCTTGAATATTTAGTTCAAGTTTATCCTCTGATTGTGTCAAAACTTTATTAATAAGTTGGTTTGGACTATATATTATACTTTTAATTTTTTATTTTAAGACTAATTATTCAACTTTGTGAATATCTAATTGAAATTAGTTTAAAATATCTATACAATCTATATCTCTATCTATTTCTATTTGTCTATAATATTTTAAAAGCATAAATATTTTATGTTAAATGTTGATAAACAAAAATATTTTTTTAATATTGATAGACTTTTATGCCCTTAACAACTATATATTTGCTTAATGAAGAAAGTTAACAATGAATATAATTGTAATAGTGCCCAAAATTCTTTTTCAATTTAAACTATAACTTTAATTCTAATTACAATATGAGTCAAACATGCAACAAACCGCTGACCCTGAATTCCTACAAAATTGTTTCGCTTCTAATTTTGGTATGAAACAAGTATAAATCAATTAACTTTAGATTTAATTACATCTATGAGAGAATTTTAAGCCTTTCCCAATTTCAAGTATGAACGATGGCATCTCGTGCACAAATAATAAATATTTTACATGAGAATTCACAATTATTAAATTTTATAATAAAAGAATCGATTATCTTATGTTTCAATAAAGATAAATTATTTGGTTGGATAATATTATAAAATAAAAACTTCTTCCTAATCTATATGGAATTATAATACCAATCAAGTGTCCTCCTTACTGCTGAATTTACAATGCCATACCAATTATACATGAATAAAAATATACACCTCTGACCGATAGACAACTGATTTACACTTTTTGCGTTGCATTCATATTAATTGCTTTATAAGGATTTTTTCTTCTTGTATATAATTTTATAATAAATTTAATTTCTTGTTCTGTGACATAAATAATTGACTGAAGATTTATGTGCAATGCACACATAAAGACTGGTAAAATAAAAAGAGAAAACCACACAGCTTGACCTTTCAGAATAAAAATACTACCAATACTAGCTAATTCGTAAAACAAATTGTTATCAATATTAATCCAATTGACTATTTGTATGCTTCCCTCTCTCTTCTCTACCTCCCCGCTTCCCTCTTTCTCCCTCACGTAGAACAAACTACCTGAAGCCGCATACTAAAGAAAATGGACTACAACTATTGAGATTTTATTTTTGATAAAGACTTATTGATCAACCAAAGAAGAAGAAAATGACTTTAACCTGAAGCAGATTAACAAAATACTTTAACTACAAGGATAATTGACTTAAAAAGAAAACTACCAAACTTTAAATGACCTCAATCCTCAATTAACAAACTAATGACTCATTAAGTCAATTAACAGAAAAAGAACCCATCCCCGTCTTCGCTGTTCCATAAGTTATTCCCATACCTAAAAATATTTACACATAAAATTACAAGGAAGTAAATTGTAAAATAAATTGCTCTTTGCTATTCCATAAGCGCTCTTCGCTGTTCAATGCTAATTTAAAATAAATAAAAAAACTAAATTGTTAATTATCTAAATAGAGGATTTAGATTGTGTGTTTTGAGCTTACATGAGAAAACAAGCTTAAAACTATATTAAAGGCAATTGAAGCTCTCGCTTAAGCTTGAATTTAAAAATTTAGGTTTTCTATTGAAATTTATTTTCGTTGAGTATTATTGGAATAGATTGATCTCAAACAGTTTAAATCTCAATTTTGGGACAATTCAGTGAAGATTTAAGATTGTTTGAATTGAAATTTTGAAGTAGCTTGGAAGAAGATGAAATGTGTATCCCCGTGTATCCTTTGTGCGTCCTATATGTATTAAATGTTTATCCCCCTTATATCAATATACACATATTTGTGAGATACATATATCGTAAAAAAAATATTTTTAAATTCGGTTCAACTATAAATTTTATATATTATCTTATCTATGTATATTCAACGAATTTTAAACATACCCATTGAAAAAGAAAGATAGCTTTTGAAGGGACTTTATCTGTCTTATACAAACAGGTTGCACGTGTATGCTATCGAACAAGTTGAAACATTGTTAACAGGTTGCACATTATTTATTCTTTAGATTGTAGCTTTCTCTAGCTCTTCACTGACAAAGCCAATTCTTAAAACGAAGTTCATGCATGCCGGTCTTAAGATCTGTAAGCCGATCATGATTGTGAGAAAATTGTCTGGTGGTCAAAAGAGGTATTTTGAAGCTTGAATGTTGTTTATTATAGATAAGTTTTTCTAGTTATTTTTGGTAGTATAACTTAATTGGCTAATTATCTCTTTGGGGATGGCCCAGTTGGTTTGGAGAGTGGTCATTCATATAAATGACCTGGGATCAATCCCCCTTCAATGCCTTCTGGGTCGAGCCTGTCGCACGGGCTTGCCTATTACGGTTTACATTCTCTGTGTGGTTTTTAAGCTATTACATAGTGAGAGGTTTACCCAGTGCGCACAGAGTGCTCACCATAGAGTACTCACCCGAAGGATAGGGGCTGTAGCAGTCGCAGGTTTTTATGGGATTCCCAAAAAAAAAAGAAAATTAATGACTAATTATTGGTAAGTAGTATTTATTTTTAGCTTCTTTCTGTACTTCTTCCAAATAGAAAAGCTCTCTATAATTCAATTTATCGTCTTCGATAAGGAGAGTTAAAAGTTTTACTATTAGCTTTCTTTTTTCCTTTTCCAAAATATTTTACAACTAGGTTGAGCATTGAAAAATTTTATAGTATAAACATATATAGGTAGTATAAACATATATGGGCTAAGCTATTCTAATGTCGATGATGTGATGGGAAATGATTAAACCCATATGATTCAATTCAAATAGGTATATAGTATTAGTTAATATCAGTTACTAACTTAGGCTTTTAATTAAATGACAATCATTAAGAGTTAGAGTTTTAAAAGTTATCTGGCGTCAAGATAACTCTTCGTTAATTGAAATCTGCTTTGTTATGTGATTACAACGCATAAGGTTGCCATCAACTTTCACTTTTAGTATAAAAGCTATAGTTAGTTGCAGAAAATCACAAGATTAAGGAGAAATTATATTCAGTAATCGTGTGTTTTCTTATGTATTAAAAAGTCATAAGTGACTGCATTTATACTAGTTACAAGACAATCGAAAAATTAGACCAAGTATACAAATGACTTAGAGTTCTATTACATGTATGACTATTACATTGAGTTAAGTACAAACTCTACAATGCAATCTAACCATCCTTATCTCATTTAAGCTTATCCTTATTATGATCAGCTTCTTCAACACTTCCCCTCAAGTTAGTGAGGGGTGGAGTTACCACTCCTAGTTCGCTTCGAAACTCTGCAAACATCTGCTTAGTCAATGCCTTAGTATGAATGTCAGCTATCTGGTCTTTTAATCTAACAAACCTTGTGACAAGCTGACCACTGGCAACCTTTTCTCTAACAAAATGATAGTCCATCTCAACATGCTTTGTTCTGTATGCATTACTGGATTGAGTCATAAATAGTACCCTCAAGTTATCACAGAACAATGTTGGTGCAGTTCTTAAACGAACCCCAATGTCATTGAGAATGTAGGTTATCCATGTCCTTTCAGCTGCTGTCGAGGCCAATGCTCTATACTCATATTATGCACTAGATCTTGCCACTATGTGTTGCTTCTTGGATATCCAAGATATGCAGTTTGCTCCTAGGTAGACATTGTAGCCTGTAGTTGATCTCCTAGTCATAGGATACCCTCCAGTCTACATTAGAGAAACCATAGAATCTGAATGGTGACTGAGACAAGATTCTTAGACCAGACTCAGTTGTGCCCTTCACATATCTAAGGATCCTTTTTACAGCTTGGTAATGAGTGTTGTTTGGACTTTGCATGAATTGACTTGCCAAATTCACTGCATGAGCTATGTCTGGCCTTGTGAGAGTTAAATACTACAGACTGCCAATAATACTCCTGTATAATGAAGCATCCACTGGATCATCTACAGCTTCTTGTAGACCGTGCTTCTGTGCGAGAGGTGTGCTTATTGGTTTAGCAAGTGCCATGCTAGTTTTGGCAAGTAATTCTGCAACATACTTACTTTGATTCAGATGAATGCCTCCAGTAAAGTAGGTGAACTCGATACCTAAGAAGAAGTGCAGAGGACCAAGATCCTTCATAGCAAAATCCTTCCTTAGTTCACCAATGATTTTTGAAATTAGTGCAGTTTGACTCCCAGTGACAATTATATCATCAACATACAGAAGAAGTAGGATTGTATCTCTTTTACAGTGCATCACAAAGAGTGAGGATTCTGCCTTACTGCACTTAAACCCAAGGTGAAGCAAATGTAGACTAAACCTGTCAAACCAGGCTCTAAGTGCTTGCTTAAGGCCATAAAGTGCTTTCTTTAGAAGGCACACACTGTCAGGATGTCAAGGATCTCTAAAACCTGGTGGCTGACTCATGTACACCTCCTCCTGTAGATGTCCATGAAGAAATGCATTCTTTACATCTAGTTTCCTGATACACCAGTGGAGACTCACAACCACTAAGAGAACTACTCGTATAGTGGTTGCTTTAACAACTGGACTGAAGGTTTCTTTAAAATCTACTCCTTCAAGTTGTGAATGCCCTTTGGCAACTAGTCTTGCCTTGTACCTATCGATGGACCCATAAGCCTTTAACTTGGTTTTAAACACCCACCTAGAGACAACTATATTCATACCAGGTGCTTTAGGCACCGGTATCCATGTCTTGTTTTGGTGAAGTGCATTTATCTCCTCTTGCATAGCTGCAAGTCATTCTGGTAGCTAAGTGCCTCATTTATGGTATGTGGCTCATTTGCTACTACCAAACACATGTGTCTCACTGGCATGTATTTTGATTTATATCTTATCACCATGTGATGCTTTTGTGCATTTGATATGTGCTCTGCTGGTTCTGCATCATCAATGGGTTCTGCTTGTGTTGGTATAACTTGTGTATCCTGATTAGATTCAGTATTGAACCAATGAGACAAGTCAACTTCAAGCTGAATTCCATGTGGATCATAAACTGGAAACACATTAGATACAGAAGGTGCATTGTCCTGAGCTGAGCTATTTGATTCTTCACTTCATCTAGTGGACTTAGGTTCAGCAGGGGCATCATTAGTGATCCAAGGAAGGCTAGGAGTGCTTGGAGTTGCTGCAGTCATATGATCATCTATTCCTGTAGGAACTGCTGGCTCAACATTGTGGTCAGTTATTGGTGTAGGCTTAGCATTCTCATCAAGAGCATCAGCAGGAGCATCAACTGGAGCATCAGGTGTGGACTGATCACTTGGTGGAGGTGCGTTCACATCAGCTGTGGGCTGTGGTGGTGCATTCAGATCAATTGTGGACTGGTCACCTTGATCACTTAATGGTGATCCATTCAACACTTCCCTTAAATTAGAAGAGTCCACATCTGAGCTTGAGGTATCTTGCAACCTGAAGAAAAAACTCATAGAAAGTAGCAATATGAGTAGAGTCACTTGAACTATCTAGTGGTGCATCTGGTTGTACATAGGGCAACGTGTTCTCGTCAAAGACCACATGTCTTGAGACAAACACTCTCCTGGTAGGTGGGTGGTAGCACCTATAGCCTTTTTGAGGGCTACTATGTCCAATAAACACACAAGGATAGGTCTTTGGGGAGAATTTTGTTTTTCCTTTCAAGTAAGAAAAACACCTGTATCAAAAAACCTTTAGACTATTATAATCCGGATGATCTTCAAAGAGCTTAAACAATGGAGTTACCATTAGTAACATTGATGAAGGCTCCATCACACTGAAAAATCTTAATAGTCCTTGTGAATTGTTTATCGACCATCTTTTGAAACTTAACAAAAGTATCATATAATGCAGATTTTTTCTTTGTGGATAGAGCCAGGTATATCTTGTACAGTCATCAACAAACACCATATAATATTTCATGTGTTGAGATGATTCAACAGGTGCTGGACCCCAAAGATCACAGTGAATTTTAAGCAAAGGCTCTTTTTCAATCTTATTTCTCAATTCAAATGGAAGCTTACATCCTTTTCCTAACTGACAATTAACACAAACAGTAGGAAGTTTATCCAGTACTTGACATCATTGCACTTATTACTACTAAGAATCTTTAAAGACTTTAAACTTAGGTGTCCTAATCTAGCATGCCAAATACTGTCTCTATTCTTCCACTTCTTTGATGCAGATAAGGCATAGAAGTTATTATCCTCCAGTGCATATAGGTCATTCTTCTTAGATCCCTTGGCCAGAAGTCTCCCTGAGCTCTTGTCCTTTACAACAAAATCAGATTCATCAAAGTCAAATATATAGTAATTGTCCTTAGCAGCTTACTAACTGACAACAGTTTCTTTTTAATCTTAGGAACAACAAGAATTTCCTTTACTTTAAGTCCAGATTTTATTGTATTGCCAATATATATGATGTCAAGTTTAGAGCCATCCGCAACTATTATCTTATCAGAACCATTATAAGGTTGAAGGTAGATTACCTGTTGAGTTGGTTATGTGACTGCTCGCACCAGAGTCAATATACATAGCTTCATCTTCAGCCTGTGTATTCTGCAGATTAACAGCAGAAAAGACTTGTGGAAAATTGTCTGTAGCCTGGTAGGAATAGTCCCACATATAGAAGCATTTTAAGGTTGTGTGGTTGTTCCTTCCACACATTTGATAATTTTCCTTGCCTTTTAGTTGACTTGAAGTTGCAGTGTTATGAGTAGCTTCATTAATCTGATTGTTACCTTGTCCTGCAGGTCTGAAACTTCTTCCTGTTGAGGAGAAGTTTGAGTTTCCTCTTCTGTTAGAGTAACCCCTACGACCTCTTACTCTTTGAGCAGCAAAGGCCATATTGTAGCCTTGTTGATCCATTTCTTCTTCATCTTCTCTCATGTCAAATCCTCTAAGAGCATTGACAATTTGGTTCAGGGTAGGATATGGAGCCTTTCCCAGCATGACAATCCTAAAGGTCTCGTACTTTAGACCAAGTCCTCTAGCAAAGTTGATACTTTGTTGTCCTCATCAACATGCTTGTGTATGGCTGAAAGACCATCACATATGCCTTTGAACTTCTTCAAATATTCATCAAGCTTTTTGGTTCCTAGCTTGATGTTCTGCAGCTGTTGCTTATGTTAAAATTCCTAATCCTTGGTTGCCTGCATGCATGCTTTTTCCAGGCACTCCCACATTTCTTTGGCAGTTGAACATCCCACAATGAGATACATGCTTTCCACAGTTACTTTAGTAGAGATCCAACTCCTCAGGAGCATATCTTTTTCCTCCCAGTTAGTGTTGTCATCACCTTTGTCGACAACCTTATCAACACTAGCAGAAGTAGATGACTTGCTTGTGTCTGGCTTGCCTTCCTTGATCAGGTTTGTCACCTTCATTACCTGAATCAACTGAAGTATTTGTGTCCTCTAGATTAAATAGTTCGATGGTTTCAACTTAACTGGATAGGAGGCAATCAGATTATGCAGGGAAGCAGGTGATAGACACAAAGAAGCTGAGGGTGTTGGTATGGCCATGTTTGATCTTGTTTCTGATGTGGGCAGCGTAGCTTCAGAGAGCTCTGATACCATGTAGAAAATCACAAGATTAAGGAGGAATTATATGCAGTAATTTTGTGTTTATGCATTACAAAGCCACAAGTGACTGCATTTATACTAATAAAAAAACAATCAAAAAACTAGGCTAAGTATACTAAGTGATAGCTTCTACAAATGACTTAGAGTTCTACTACATGTGTGGCTATAACATTGAGTTAAGTACAAACTCTACAATTCAATCTAACCATCCTTATCTCATGTAAGCTTATCCTTATCATGATCAGCTTCTTCAACAAGTTGCACTCTATATATTCATACAATACCTAAATAGACAAGTAGATCCTTGTACTACAATTGAAATACTCTGCTAGCCCTCCAACGAAACCAAGATAATTCCTTAATTAAGCTAGCCAGTGTACGTTCAAGGAAAATTTGTTCAATTTAATGAAGCGTCATCTCATTTTTGATTCTTCATTCTTTCAATATCACTATATAATATCAAAAATGATACTCTAACTTATAAGTTTCTTTTCAACAAAAGTCACTAAACTAATTTTTGTTACTTCTATAATTACTGAATTTAATTATAATAGTCACTCAAAAAATAAATTAGGTCAGAGAATCCATTTAATCTAATAGAAAAACCTAGTATGAATGCCAATTAGCTAAAATGCAAAATGCGACTTTTTCACAGTGGCAAGCAGAACCAAAAGTCTTGACCTTACTAATATGATTTTGTGAGATTTTGCACACCAAGGAGAAGGATGATATTTGTTGATGAACAAATAAATAATAATCGGATTTGTTATATAGAAAAAGAGGCAAACCCGAAAATAAAGAATATTAAATTTAATGGGAAAAATCATCAAATCAAAGGTAAAATAATCGGATAATAAGGATCCAAAAAGCTTCACTATAATAATAAGAGAGTTACAATAGTACTTCAAATTAGCTAAACAAAAACTGCCAAATATTGAACAACTTTAAAAACATAAGCAAAAATCAATTGAAGAAAGAAGAGAAATCACCGCAAATAGAGCTATCGTTGACTGTTGAAATCTGAATCTACAACCAGTCAAATATGATCTTTACCATTCAAATCTAAGAACTGAATCTTTAGAATACTCAATTCAAAAATCAGCTCGATCCGACGGTGGACAAAACGAAAAATGCAATCCGAAGAAGGCTGGATGAAAGGAACAAGGTTCTCTTTTTCTCTCAAAGTGGCTGCTCTTTCAAACCTCTCTTATGTGTTAAAATTTTTAAATGATTAATAATAATAAGCATGAAATAATTCTCTAGGGAATTTTGTATTTATAAGCAATGAATGATACCTTCTCTTAAAGCCAAAATAAAATATAGATAGGAATCAAAACCAATTCTAAATTGGAATTAAAATTCAAAGAGAATAGGTTTAGGCCACTAAGTCTTTAGCGGGATAATAGGCAATCTCCCACCAAGCTCCCCCTCCAGCTTAGGGGCCAAATGTGTCTTCAAGTAGAGGACTACCAATTATGGCTGCCAATTTTCTGCAAAACTCATGCTTATCTACATGATTAACTACAAAACCCTCAGGCTACTCCATATAAATCTACTTATCTAAATCACTATGAAGAAAAACAGTCTTGACATCCATGTTCTCAACCTCTAACTCTAGACTTGCGACTAAGCCTAGAATACATGAATAGAAGACATCTTCATAATGAGGGAAAAAAAATTCATCAAATTCAACTTCCTTATTCTGGCCAAAAATTTAACCACTAACCTCACATTACCTTAGGAACTAAGGTATGCTGATCTTGCTTTTCTCTGAATATCTATTTGTTTGATAAAACTCTCTTACTTTTCGACAATTACACTAACTCATATGTGTCATTCTCATAGAGTAACTTCATCTATCTTGCATGGCTTCTACCCAATGATCCTTGTGAGTATCTTGCATGGCTTCATCATAACTCTCAGATTCTCCTATGTCAGTCAAAAGTGCTTACTCATTAGGATAATAGCATGTGAATTTTTTTTAATCCCTTGTAGATCTTCTAAAAGAGGTTTAGGATCATCCTAAGTAGTTACTTGAGTAGGAATATGTTGCTGATCAACCATAACATCATCAATTGGAGCATCTATAACATCTACACCCAAATGATTATTTTGCTCTTGATAACCATCTTTATCTTAGGTTCCTTCATGTTTAATATATACATGCATTACTAAGAGGAACTGGATCAATATCCACTGAGTTCTTATTACTCTAAGAATCTTTCTACTTAATTTCTTTTAATATCTTCAATAGTATGGTCTTTAACACTGCATTAATATTTCTAATAAGTTTCTTATCAATTGAATCGTAGAAATGACATCCAAACTTATTTTGACCATAATAGATGAAGATGCACTGTTTATTTTTAACATCTAGCTTCATTCTTTCATATTTAGGAACATGCACACAAGCTTTACAATAAGAAAACTCTCAATAGATTATAAGAAACACCTTTGACAAACCAAACTCTATCTGGGAAATCACCATCCAAAGCAACTATAGGACATAAGTTAATAACATAAGCAACAGTGTTAAGTGCTTCCACCTAAAAAGAAATTTAGAAATTTAGCCTATGAAAGCAAGCATCTAACACTCTCAACTAGAATTCTATTCATCCTCTCTGCCAAATCATTCTTCAGCAGAGTTTTTTTATGACGATTTTTTTGTACTTAGCAATAGTTATCAAAGGGACTACAATACTAATCGCCATTATTAGTGCGAATATATTTTAATTTTTGTTGATTCATCTCTCAGCTATGGCTTGAAATTTTTTAAACATACTAAGTACTTTGGATTTGAAGGATATACTCAGAGCTTGCGAGAATGATCATCAGTGAATGTTAGATAGTAAAATGCACCACCTTTTGATTTCACTTTAAAAGGACTGCACAAATCAAAGTGTACTAGCTCCAATTATTCAAGCTCTTTTTAAAGGAATATGGCTATGAAAGAAAACTCTATTCTATTTACCGGCTAAGTAACAGACACAACTTTTCGGCTTTACTATTTTCAGTCCAGAAAGTAAATTTTTCTTAGCCAAACGTGTTATCCGCTTCTCGCTCATATGACTTAGTCTTTCGTGCCATATATTTTTTTTAAAAATTCACTTTCCACTAAATTTACGGAGTCACTAAAATTAGCGCCCTAAGTTGCATATAAATGAGAAGACTTGATTCGTCGAGTAGCATCTAACGGGTCCTTGGTGAGTTTTTATCGGCCATTAAAAAAGGCATTATAGTAATATTTATCATTCAGTCTTCCTGCGAAGATCAAATTTAAAGAAAAGTCTGGAGCATACTTTATGGTAGGCTAGAAACTTGTATTTTACCCGTAGTATTGCGCTCTAATTACCACATTTTATGTGTGTTTGAGCTTAAATGATAGTGAATTATACTTATTACGTGTTATATGCCTTATAGGAAATGATTCTGAGCTATTTAGGTAATTTGGACAAGTTGGAGCTTTGAAGTCTGAGTGAAGCCTAAGAAATTAAGTCGGGATCACGTTCGGGGTCGAGGACCAAGTCCGGATATCAAAAATTGAACACATGAATTTACTTTGAGAAAAGCCACTATCGCGCCGCATGGGGCGCCGAGGCGCGGCGCGGCAGTGCAAAAGTGGTCTGACAAGCAAAGTTCAAGCTCTCTAGATTTTCCCACTAGCGCGCCGTGTTGCTCCCTTACGCACACGCAAGTATACGTGATCGACAAGTAATATAGGACAGTGAGTCCGGATTATCGTATCCAAGGGACTTAAGTTACTACTTTATAACAACTAATATCGTTATTTAATCAAGTAAAGATCAAGTTTAGTATTTAGTTTATTCTAAATTGTAATTCTACTTTAAATCTAGGAATTGCAAAGAACAAATATGTATTTTGTAAGCAATAAAACAAAGATTCCAGGGTTGTGATTTTATTTCCAATCCTATTGCGTTCTAATTGACTTATCGTTCATGAAGTTAATGTAAGATTGCTAATTAATCGATAATGATACTCATAGCCTTCTTCCGAAGTACTATTCGCCTATTCCTAATAAGATTAATGCCTATATTCTTATGGAATTAATCTAGCAAGAATGCATGAAGAACACGATTATATAATTAAGCATGGTGATTAAGTATATTCCTATCCTAACCACGAATCCGCTCTTTTTAACAAAGTTAAGAATATGCTTTCTTCAACTCTTATTCTAATCTAAACTTAGTTTTCTCATACATAGCATAGATAATTGATAGAACTTAATTGATGGCCAAAGCAATTAAGCAATTTAGCATAGAATTGAAGAAACAATCTTATCCACATTAACTATTAAAACGAAATCATCAAGTTAGAAACACAATATTCATGGCTAATCACAACCCCAGAACAAAGGGTGATTAGCCACTCATGTTCAACAAAATCAAATAACTAAGTAAGAAAAACTAAAATAAAGATACTAGTTTGGATTGATGAACTGAGAAATTGTTGTGTTGTTGATGTTCCTAGGCCTCCTCTTGCTCCAAAATCACGATCTTCTCCTCTTAGATAGGTTTAGGGGTGTTTATATAGGAGTTAGGAAGGGTTGGGGTCGACTTGGGGGTCTTCTAGGCGAAGTAGGAGACAATTTCCGAACTCAGTCCCCTAGCCAGCGCCCAGCGCCCCCAGGGGACTGAAGGCAGAAGCTTGCTGGAGTTCACTGGTTCCAGCGCCACAGGCAGCGCTGGGCGCTGGCCTGTGGGCTGGTTTCCTCCTTTGTCCGTTTCTTCTTGTTTTAGCTCGTTTCTTGTTTCTTCCCCGGTTTCGTCCCCGATTGCTTTTAACTCATTCCTACACATAAAAACATATTATATTAACATGAATCAATGTGATTAACATCCAAATCCACACAAACACGAGCTAAATATGGGGTAATTTATACATCATTTAATATCTTCTCTACCAATTATCAACACCCCACACTTAAACTCTTGCTCGCCCTCGAGCAATGGGACTTTAACCAACCTTTCCCAACTACTAACTTTCAGCTTAGCACGAACATTCAACATTAAAACACTTCATACTCCTTGAACACAATCAATACTAGTTGAACAAGTATGACACATAAGTTATCCATATCATTCCCATAAGATTCAATTAATCTCAGTAATTCAATCACATTCAACACCCCAATTGTCATCACCCAACCTCAAAAGCCGTCTTGCCACATTAAGCTACTTCAATTCATATACTTACCCAACAAAACAATTCATACATTACCAATTGTTCATGAAATCATGTGCCCTCACCAATATATGAAGAGTGAATATATATATATATATGAATGGAATCACACAAAATTTGCACAACAAACTCTCACTCTCACAAAGAACTCATATGCATCCCATAGAATACCATAAGTTTGCCCGTAGTGTAGACTTCCACTAATTGAGTTAGTCAAATCTAAGATCAAGTAGGACTTTATCGGGTTGTAATGTAGGCTAGTGGACGGGTAAGGTATATTTGGTAATAGTGACTAGTCCTCCTAAGCACTTAATACACTACACTCACTATTCAAACACTTCTTTTTCTTCCAATCCTTAAACTTGTCTCATATACATAGCTTTTTTTTTCAATCACTTAGCATACTACAATAGGAGGTGAATATTTTCATATCTTTTCCACTATCAAATTTTTTATTTTTTATTTTTTATTTTTTTTCTTTCTTTTTCATCAAACAATTTCTTCTTTCTTATTTTTCATCCTCCATACACATTATTCATCCACTAGTGATTTGTTTTTCAATTGAGCTTCACATAGCCAACAAGTTCTTTCATTGTTCCCTTCTCTCAAGACAATCCCTCTAATCGCCCTTACTTCTTCTAGCGACTAAGTGCTTTCGGAGGTAAAGGTTCAATTAAGGCTAAATTCAAGAACAAAATAACGGGAATGGCTTGTAATGTAGGTCCACAAAGAAAGAGGCTCATAGGCTCAAAAGGGCTAACAATGGACAATTTATATTCGATGCGACAAGCACATCCAAAATCAAACAAAGAAGTGCCTATATCATTTCTTAGATTATCTCAACTTACAATTTCGCTTTAGTTAACACACGGGGCAAGTTCTAGACTATATAAGATAACATTGAGAATCAAAATCTTACTCGCACAACGCACATGATTCACTTACAACGGTTTTGTTCACATGTCGAGTTGAGTAAGCATATTTACTTGAAATAATTAAGCAATAACGCACTAGATGTTTAAGCAAGTCAACTATTGAGATGGGGTGTCACAAATTGGGTTGTTTCCTTCGACTTATAAATTAACTTACCGAGAAATGGATCATGTGTCATCACTTATTGCGCTAGCATCAACCATGTCAAGAAGTAGTTCATTATTACTCAGTTCTTCCTAAGACTAATCCTAAAAAAAAAAATTAAAGTTGCCCGGTTCGGATTACATCCTTGGAAAAGAACCGGTGCCCTAAGAAAAACCAAGGAAAATTACCTACTATCTAAAAAATAGAAGAAAATCTTTTTGTTCTTTTCAATCCAATTTTATCCCTCAAGAAAAATAATCCGTCGTCGGGAAAAAACTGGACTATATATCTATTACATATTTTTTCGGTTTTTCTATATATCTTTTTTTTTTTCTTTTCTTCGAAGTTTATAATACTACTTAATACGAAAAACAGAGAACAGATAACTACTATGAATTACAAAAACTATTAATCTTCCTAACTTCACAAAAAAAAAAAAACCACTTAACCACAATTACAACTAATAACATATTCAACTAAAGAAAAAGAAAAATCATAAACATCACCTCAAAAGTCACTGAACAGACACTGTCACTAAGAATTCACGGCACGACACGACAAATATTTTCCCCCACCCCACACTTAAAGCATGCATAGTCCCCGATGCATAAAAAATGAAGAGCAAAGTAGGGTGTAAAGGAAAACTCCCCTCAATCTGTGCCGGTCTCGTCGGAATCCATGCCAAAGGGTACCAATGCCATCGGTCCGGTGGTGTCATCCTCGTCATCTCCCTCATGATCCAAGCCCTGTATGGTGTTGGCATCTTCCTCGGAATGAACTGGGCTGCCAGGAGCAATCATCACGCATACGGAGGCGCTCGTCATCAGAAATACCTACTCGGGTCATGACCAGATTCATAGCATTAAACATGAATCTGGTAATACTCTCGTCTCGCTCAAACCGAGCCGCCGGGGTGAGCTTGGATGCAGGCTCCATAACGGACGTAATATCCATAAGCCCTGGTGGAGCCTCCACGACCTCATCATGTCCCGGATACTCGGGGACTCCTAGAAACCTCATGTATTGGGTTAAGAGGTTGCCGAAGTAGAGCCTCCGTATCTGGCGCCCAAATCATGTACGAGCCATCTCCGTGAGCATAACGTCAGCGACATTTATTGGTCGGCCCGTCATGAGGGAGAAGATTAAGCAAACTCTGGACCTTGTACAGTCACTGCTGTGGTCGGCAGGCATCAGCCTAGCCTGCACGAAGTTCTGCCAAACCTTGGCAGCTTTGTTAAAGTCAGCACGGACCATGGAGAGGTGAATGTTTCCTTGCTTCCTGTTCCATTTGGCGTTGGAATTAACGCCACATAGCATATGCCGGATGAGCTGATAGGGAGGGCTGTAGATCAATTGTTGCAATCGCTGAGGGTCAGCATTAGCAACTCCCAAGTATCGGCATAAATATTCCCTTCCTAATGGCACATTTGTACCGCGAACATAAGACCGGGATCGATGGAAGTCCCAGTTAGCATATAATTCTTGAACTGCACTTAGGTTCGCCGGTCCTGGGCATTCAAGAAACCTCTCCATTCTCGATAGGCGGAGTCGAGCAAGGATATCTGGAAATCGCCTTTCCAATAGAGTAGTGTTTATGCCCATCTCCGAGACATAGCGTCCCGTTGGCACAAAATTCGGTACCAGGTAGCTGCATCATCATCAACCAAGTCAAGTCGGGGTCGGGGCCTGGTAGGGATGTGCTGTGAACCTTCATCGACTTATTTTCCCTTTGCTTGGCGAGAAGATCCTTCGCCCTGTTTTCTTTTCTTCGGAGCTTGGGAAGTAGTTGATGCCTTGCCAAGTGCTTTTCCTTTGTTTCCGTCACGTGCCATAGCTACCTGCAAGATGACACGTAAAAAAATGAGACAAAGTATTACAATGTCATGAAAGGACCCCACACTTAAATTTGTACGTATAAAACAAGTGGGTGCAAGANTTTATAATACTACTTAATACGAAAAACAGAGAACAGATAACTACTATGAATTACAAAAACTATTAATCTTCCTAACTTCACAAAAAAAAAAAACCACTTAACCACAATTACAACTAATAACATATTCAACTAAAGAAAAATCATAAACATCAGCTCAAAAGTCATTGAACAGACACTTTCACTAAGAATTCACGGCACGACACGACAAATATTTTCCCCCACCCCACACTTAAAGCATGCATAGTCCCCGATGCATATAACAAAATAAAGAGCAAAGTAGGGTGTAAAGGAAAACTCCCCTCAGTCTGTGCCGGTCTCGTCGGAATCCATGCCAAAGGGTACCAATGCCATCGGTCCGGTGGCGTCATCCTCGTCATCTCCCTCATGATCTGAGCCCTGTATGGTGTTGGCATCTTCCTCGGAATGAACTGGGCTGCCAGGAGCAACGCCCAGTAGTTCTTTTACTGTGCCAGTAAGATCATCATGCATACGGAGGCGCTCGTCATCAGAAATGCCTACTCGGGTCATGACCAGATTCATAGCATTAAACATGAATCTGGTAATACTCTCGTCTCGCTCAAACCGAGCCGCCGGGGTGAGCTTGGATGCAGGCTCCATAACGGACGTAATATCCATAAGCCCTGGTGGAGCCGCCACGACCTCATCATGTCCCGGATACTCGGGGACTCCTAGAAACCTCATGTATTGGGTTAAGAGGTTGCCGAAGTAGAGCCTCCGTATCTGGCGCCCAAATCATGTACGAGCCATCTCCGTGAGCATAACGTCAGCGACATTTATTGGTCGGCCCGTCATGAGGGAGAAGATTAAGCAAACTCTGGCCCTTGTACAGTCACTGCTGTGGTCGGCAGGCATCAGCCTAGCCTGCACGAAGTTCTGCCAAACCTTGGCAGCTTTGTTAAAGTCAGCACGGACCATGGAGAGGTGAATGTTTCCTTGCTTCCTGTTCCATTTGGCGTTGGAATTAACGCCACATAGCATATGCCGGATGAGCTGATAGGGAGGGCTGTAGATCAATTGTTGCAATCGCTGAGGGTCAGCATTAGCAACTCCCAAGTATCGGCATAAATATTCCCTTCCTAATGGCACATTTGTACCGCGAACATAAGACCGGGATCGATGGAAGTCCCAGTTAGCATATAATTCTTGAACTGCACTTAGGTTCGCCGGTCCTGGGCATTCAAGAAACCTCTCCATTCTCGATAGGCGGAGTCGAGCAAGGATATCTGGAAATCGCCTTTCCAATAGAGTAGTGTTTATGCCCATCTCCGAGACATAGCGTCCCGTTGGCACAAAATTCGGTACCAGGTAGCTGCATCATCATCAACCAAGTCAAGTCGGGGTCGGGGCCTGGTAGGGATGTGCTGTGAACCTTCATCGACTTATTTTCCCTTTGCTTGGCGAGAAGATCCTTCGCCCTGTTTTCTTTTCTTCGGAGCTTGGGAAGTAGTTGATGCCTTGCCAAGTGCTTTTCCTTTGTTTCCGTCACGTGCCATAGCTACCTGCAAGATGACACGTAAAAAAATGAGACAAAGTATTACAATGTCATGAAAGGACCCCACACTTAAATTTGTACGTATAAAACAAGTGGGTGCAAGATAAGCGACGGGTACTCAAGATTTCCCCGTGTGTGAATTTTAATGAACATGGTACTGTACTTAGAGGTGAAAGCGACTAAATGACATACAAAGGCTACTAATTAGACAACATACATTATGAATACATAGGATGTATAATACATTTGAAGCAACCACCCGACCCTGCAGTTCGGATACATCACCCCCAAATGACCCCACACTTACTTTGAAATGCATATACAAGTAAGTCCGAATACTCAGACTTCATCGGACGCAAGAAAATGTCATTCAAGAATTTAAGCAAACACGTGGTGTGCACAAAGATTGTTCTTCATCGTCAACAATGGTGAAGTGTAGTCACCTTCCCGGATTTTGACGAAGTAGAGGGACTATTAGTTTACTACTCCGATACAGTAAATACTAATCAAAATTTCAGCTTGAAACTGAATCAAACATGAATTTGTAGAACAAAAATGAAGAAGAAGAAGAAGAAGAAGAAGAAGAATCGAGGGGCTGTGGGGGAAAGGGGACTTGTACATGTAAGCAAAATCAGAACTCACAAGACCACTAAATAAAGAGAAAAGCAACGAAACCATACCCGATGAAGTTGTGATTAAGGAAAAGCAATTGATTTGCTGAAGACGAAGAGGAAGTGCGAAGCAGTAGAGAGAACGTGAGGGTATGTGTTGTGTGTGAATGTGGGTGGGAAATCGGGTGGGTGGGTAATTAAAGGGTTGTTTTAATTAAAGGGTGTTTTAGTTAGGTGGGAGATGGGTAGTGGGTCGGGTTAACGGGTTTGGGTCAAAATTTAAAAGGGAAGAAATAACTTACCTGGATACCCCCCAGCTTGGCGCTAGGCGCCCATCAGGGGACTGGGACTTGAAGGTTACTGCCTGGGGCGCCGCAGGCAGCGCTGGGCGCTGGCCTGGGCGCCGAAGGCAGTGTGTTCCTGCTTTATTTTTTCATTTTTTTATTTTTTTATTTTTTTATTTTTTTTGTGTCACTTAGTACAATATAACCTATACTATTTTTATACATCAATTACATTCTTCTAGCTAATCTAAAAAAAATTAAAAACAAGAAGTTAACTAAAACAAAATTTAAACATTGGGTTGCCTCCCAACAAGCGCCTAATTTAACGTCGCGGCACGACTCAACTTCTTCGCCTTATTCGTTGGTAAGCATAATCTTTGTCTTGTCCCGGTTGACCAATCCTCCCAAATAATGCTTAACCCTTTGACCGTTAACTTAAAATTTTCTTTCACTGTTCAAGGCTCGTAATTCAATTGCTCCATACGGCGTAACTCGCACCACTTCAAAAGGACCTGACCATCTCGACTTTAGCTTACAGGGAAACAGTTGTAATCTTGAATTGAATAAAAGCACTTGTTGGCCCGGTTCAAAGTGACGTGGTTTTATATACTTGTCATGCCACCGCTTTGTATTTTCTTTGTAGAGTTTGGCATTCTCATATGAATGTAGCCGAAACTCGTCTAATTCATTTAATTGCATCAGTCACTTTTCACCCGCAGCTTCAAAATCCATATTCAATTTCTTTATTGCCCAATACGCCTTATGTTCCAACTCCACCGGTAGGTGGCAAGCTTTTCCGTAAACTAGTTTGTACGGCGATGTTCCGATTGGAGTTTTGAATGCTGTCCGGTATGCCCATAGAGCGTCATCTAATTTTGATGCCCAATCCTTTCTATTTACGCTCACTGTCTTCTCCAAAATTTGCTTTATTTCTCTATTTGACACTTCGGCTTGACCGCTTGTTTGGGGATGGTAAGCTGTAGCAACTTTGTGACGTACCCCATATTTTGCCAAAAGGTTATTAAGCTGCCGGTTGCAAAAGTGTGTGCCTTCATCACTGATCAATGCTCGTGGAGTCCCGAATCTAGAAAATATGTTCTTCTTGACGAAGCGGCGACTACCATGGCATCATTTGTAGGCAAGGCAATTGCCTCAACCCATTTGGATACATAGTCAACGGCTAGCAAAATGTATTTATTTCCTATAGACGGTGGAAACGGGCCCATGAAATCTATCCCCCACACATCAAAGAGTTCAACTTCAAGAATGTTGTTAAGGGGCATCTCTTGCTTTCTTGTGATTGTACCCGTTCTTTGACATTGGTCGCATCTTTTGACAAAGGCATCTGCATCTTTGAGCAAAGTCGGCCAGAATAGCCCGGATTGTAGAACTTTGGCTGCTGTACAGTCACCCCCGTGATGACCTCCATATGGTGAGGCGTGACAATCATGTAAAACAGAATCAACCTCTTCATCAGGAATACATCTTCTCATCAGCTGATCGGCGCATTGCTTGAATAAGTACGGTTCATCCCAGTAATAGAACTTGACATTGTGCAGGAACCTTTTCCTAGCTTCGCTTTTGAAATCTTGAGGGAGTACCCTGCTTACCAAGTAATTGACAAAATCTGCATACCACAGAGGGGAATCATGATTAATAGCAAAAAGGTGTTCATCGGGAAAGAATTCCTTTATCTATCCATCTTCTTCCATGTGTGCATGATTTTCTAACCGAGAGAGATGGTCTGCCACTTGATTTTCAGTCCCCTTCCGATCTCTGATTTCTACATCAAATTCCTGCAACAATAGTACCCAGCGCATTAATCGAGCTTTAGATTCTTTCTTAGTAAATAGATACCTGATTGCCGCATGGTTGGTGTGGACTATGACTTTTGTTCCCACCAAATAAGCTCTGAACTTCTCGAATGCCCAAGCTACTGCTAGCAACTCCTTTTCGGTAGTAGTGCAGTTTTGTTGTGCCGGATCTAGAGTTTTGCTTGCGTAGTAAATAGAATGGAACACCATGTCTTTTCGCTGTCCTAGCACTCCCCCAATTGCCAAATCACTAGCGTCGCACATGAGCAAAAGGCATTGACCAATCCGGTGCTACAATAATAGGTGCAGATATAGCTTATCCTTAAGTGCTTCAAATGCCTTGAGGCAGGAACCATCGAATTTGAATGGTACATCTTTTTCGAGCAACCTGCACAAAGGAGTAGAAATTTTAGAAAAATCCTTAATGAAGCGTCTATAAAAACCTGCATGTCCTAAAAAGCTCCGGACACCCTTGCCTGAAATTGGAGGCGGTAATTTTTCAACGGCCTCGACTTTTGCCTTGTCTACTTCAATTCCTGTTTTGGAAATTTTATGGCCCAAGACAATCCCTTCTTGCACCATGAAGTGGCACTTTTCCCAATTGAGCACCAAATTAGTTTCCTCGCACCGGGCTAGCACTTTACTTAGGTTCCTTAAGCAGTCATCATATGAGGACCCGAAAACAGAGAAGTCATCCATGAAGACCTCTACAAATTTTTCCACCATATCGGTGAAAATGGCCATCATGCATCTTTGGAATGTCGCAGGTGCATTGCATAGGCCAAATGGCATTCGCTTGAAGGCGAAGGTGCCATAAGGACATGTGAAAGTGGTCTTTTCTTGATCTTCGGGGCAGATAATAATTTGATTATACCCTGAGTAGCCATCCAAAAAGCAATAATATTCGTGCCCTGCTAATCTGTCGAGCATCTGATCAATGAATGGAAGTGGAAAGTGATCTTTTCTGGTTGCCTTGTTCAGTTTCCGATAGTCAATACATACCCTCCATCCGGTAATGGTTCGAGTAGGGATCAATTTGTTCTTTTCATTCTCTACAACAGTCATTCCCCTTTTCTTAGGTACGCACTGCACTGGGCTAACCCAATTGCTGTCAGAAATTGGAAAAATGATACCCGCGTCTAGCAATTTTATGACCTCCTTTTTCACTACTTCTTTCATTATCGGATTCAACCTGCGCTGCTGCTCTACACTTGGGCGATGTCCTTCTTCTAAAAATATTTTGTGCATGCAGAATGATGGACTGATTCCCTTTATATCTGTGATGGTCCACCCAATTGCTTTCTTGTATTCTCGAAGGACCCGTAGTAATTTATCTTCTTGTGTGCTAGTCAGGCTGGATGAGATGATCACTGGTAATGTTTCAGATTGACCCAAATAGGCATAGCGCAGATGTGCTGGGAGTGGCTTGAGTTCAAGCTTGGGTGCTTCCTCAATAGATGGCCTGGGAGGGGTCAGAGTAACAGGCCTCTCCAATTCTTCAAATTTTCTGAACCCTTGAACGTAATTGCGAGATAGATCCATTAACTGCTCAATGTCTCGTATTATGTCATCCTCAACATCTTCCACTTCCCCAATCAATAAGCATTCCACTGGATCAGCTGGGCTCAAGTATGGCACTAAAGATGTGGGAACCGTTTCCACCACAGAAATCATAGATAACTCCTCGTAATGTGTTGGTAGTCGCAGTGCTTTATACACATTAAACACTTCTTCTTGGTCCCCTACCCGCATAGTCATCTTTCCTTCGCAAACATCTATGATAGCTCGGCCGGTAGCTAAGAAGGGACGCCCCAAAATAAATGGGGCGTCCTGATCCGGTTCGTAGTCTAAAATGATGAAATCCGCCGGAAATATAAACGAGCCCACTTGGACTAGAACATCCTCAATAACACCCTCCGGGTGAGCCAAAGAGCGGTCTGCCAGCTGCAATATGACTGTGGTTGGGCGTGGATCGCCTAATCCCAACTGTCGGAACACTGATAATGGCATCAAGTTTATGCTTGCTCCGAGGTCGCATAGTGTCCTTCCCATAGCATGTTTTCCAATAGATATCTGGATGGTGAAGCTGCCCGGATCCTTTAACTTTTGTGGTAATTTTCCTTGAATTCTTGAACTGCACTCTTCAGTAAGTGCCACTGTCTCAAACACATTCAATCTTCTTTTGTTTGAATATCCTTGATGTACTTTGCATATTTCGGCATCTCTTGAAGAATATCCACTAATGGAATGTTTATTTGCACCTATTTTAAGATCTCAAGGAATTTCTTATAAGCCTCATTGTGTCTCAACTTTTGCAATCTCTGGGGAAAGGGAGGTGGTGGCCTTGCAACCAATTGTGGGGCTTGCTTAGCCACTACCTCG
Organism: Nicotiana obtusifolia; assembly: GCA_002018475.1. Classification (NCBI taxonomy): domain Eukaryota; kingdom Viridiplantae; phylum Streptophyta; class Magnoliopsida; order Solanales; family Solanaceae; genus Nicotiana; species Nicotiana obtusifolia. The sequence goes on from MCJB01050150.1 coordinate 25,699, forward strand.
TCGACTGAATTTTCATCTCCCTTGGCTGCTTCTGAAGTTATCTCCATGGTAGTTATTTTTTCATTAAAAGTTACTTGCTTTTTCTTTTTCTTTTCGACCTCTTCTAACTGCCTCCCATTCCTTAACGAAACTGCATTTAATGTTGCCCGTGGGTTAGCTTCAGTGTCGCTGGGTAGTGCCCAAGCAGGTCGAGTATTTTGCGCTCCGGCTAATTGCCCCAACCGGCGTTCCAAATTTCTCACTGTAGCAGTGAGGGTTTGATACTCCGTTCTGAACTGCTTGTTATCCTGCACCAGCTGCTTCAGTAACTCATTTGTGTTATCCTCAGATTGAGGAGGTTGCCTCTGTGATTGGATATAATTTCCCTGTGGTCTGCTCATATTGGGACCCCGATTTTGTTGCCCCACATAATATATAGACTCTGGATTGGTGGGACACATATCAATTGTGTGGTTATCACCACACATCTCACAGCATGTTGACATTTGCTGAACCTGCTGCCTAGGTTGAACCTGCTGCATATTCATCCTGTTCATCTGATTTGCTAATTTGGCCATTTCTGCTCTCATAGCTGCCAAGTCATCCAATTCTATCAAACCTTCTCCTTTCTGCTTTATGGCTCTGCATGAGTCACCATCACCTTGCCAATTATGGTTATTGGCTGTAAAGTTATTCAATAAAAGTTGGATTTTGCTGTAAGGTTTAGCCATGCAACTTCCACCGCTTGCTGAATCAAGGTTCATCTTGGAGGCTTCATCTAAACCGTCAACAAATGTATGCCCGAGTACCTCATCTGTTTGGCAATGGTGTGGACAGTATCTAAGTAGCTTTTTGTACCTCTCCCATGCCTGTCTAAGGGTTTCCCCCTCTCTCTGTTCAAAGCCCAAAATTTGACTTCTCAGTGATTTGGTTTTCTTGGTAGGAAAGAATTTTATCAGAAACTTTCTTGCCAAGTCATCCCATGTGTATATACTATTTGCCGGCTCCTTTTGTAGCCACTCTTTTGCTTCCCCCAACAGAGAAAAGGGAAACAATGTCAATCTCACACAATCCTTTGATACATTCGGGTAGTTGTACGTGTCTGTTATCTCCAAGAAATTCTGAATGTGTCTCTGTGGGTCTTCGTGAGATAGCCCCACATATTGGCCCGTCGACTGGATGAGTTGCACCATATACTGCTTCAGCTCAAAATGTCCAGTGATTTCAGGCTTGACAATTGCCTGAGTCATATTGGCCAGATTAGGCCTTGCAGCTTCGATCACCGCCCTTTCTGCATTTCCTGCCATCTCGATAGGCTACGGTTGCACAACTATGTCCAGCTCTGGGTTATTTCTGGTCCTGGTGTCTACCTCCCTCCTTAGTCTATGTAAGGTACGTTCAATCTCTGGATCAAAGGGAAGCAGGTTGTTTGCACTTCTACTTCTCCGCATTCAACAGAAAAGCCTGTGTCAAAGCAAACAACGTCAGCCAATTAACAAAACTTGAATGAATAACAAATAAAAGATGTAATTGTGAAGTAGCAGGATTTTAAGTCCCCGGCAATGGCGTCAAAAACTTGTTGCTCCCTTACGCACACGCAAGTATACGTGATCGACAATTAATATAGGACAATGAGTCCGGATTATCGTACCCAAGGGACTTAAGTTAACTACTTTGTAACAACTAATAACGTTATTTAATCAAGTAAAGATCAAGTTTAGTATGTAGTTTATTCTAAATTGTAATTCTAATTTAAATCTAGGAATTGCAAAGAACAATTATGTATTTTGTAATCAATAAAACAAAGATTCCAGAGTTGTGATTTTATTTCCAATCCTATTGCGTTCTAATTGACTTATCGTTTATGTAGTTAATGTAAGATTGCTAATTGATCGATAATGATACTCATAGCCTTCTTCGGAAGTACTATTCGCCTATTCCTAACAAGATTAATGCCTATATTCCTATGGAATTAATCTAGCAAGAATGCCTGAAGAACACGATTATCTAATTAAGCATGGTGATTAAGTATATTCCTATCCTAACCACGAATCCGCTCTTTTTAACAAAGTTAAGAACATGCTTTCTTCAATCCTTATTCTAATCTAGACTTAGTTTTCTCAAACATAGCATAGATAATTAATAGAACTTAATTGGTGGCCAAAACAATTAAGCAATTTAGCATAGAATTGAAGAAACAATGTTATCCACATTAACTATTAAAACGAAATCATCAAGTTAGAAACACAATATTCATGGCTAATCACAACCCCAGAACAAGGGGTGATTAGCCACTCATGTTCAACAAAATAAAATAACTAAGTAAGAAAAACTAAAATAAAGATACTAGTTTGGATTGATGAACTGAGAAATTGTTGTGTTGTTGATGTTCCTAGGCCTCCTCTTGCTCCAAAATCACGTTCTTCTCCTCTTAGATAGGTTTAGGGGTGTTTATATAGGAGTTAGGAAGGGTTGAGGTCGACTTGGGGGTCTTCTAGGAGAAGTAGGAGACAATTTCCGAACTCAGTCCCCTTGCTAGCGCCCAGCGCCCCCCAGGGGACTGAAGACAGAAGCTTGCTGGAGTTCACTGGTTCCAGCGCCACAGGCAGCACTGGGCGCTGGCCTGTGGGCTGGCTTCCTCCTTTGTCCGTTTCTTCTTGTTTTAGCTCGTTTCTTCCTCGGTTTCGTCCCCGATTGCTTTTAACTCATTCCTACATATAAAAACATATTATATTAACATGAATCAATTTGATTAACATCCAAATCCACACATACACGAACTAAATATGGGGTAATTTATACATCATTTAATATCTTCTCTACCAATTATCAGTTACCTCTAACCCCATCATAAGTGACCTTGGTGGAGGTGGCGGCTTCTTGGATTGAGTCCACCTTAGATTGCCACTCCGGTTTGAGAGTTCGGAGTATATTCCACACAAGCTCTTCTTCGGAGTAGATTTTCCCAAGAGCATCAAGATCATTGATGATGTTTGAAAACCGTTCAAAGGTTTTCTTAATGTTTTCATCATCCTTCATCCTAAAAAGTTCATACTCATGGGTTAGGAGATCAATCTTAGCCTTTCGGACTTGGGACGTACCTTCGTAGGTGATTTCAAGTTTGTCCCACATCTCCTTGGCGGTCTTGCACCTTGAGATTTTTCGATAGTCATCCGGATTCACGGCACAATAAAGCATGTTGACAGCCCGTGCATAAGCTTCAACCTTCTTGATATCTTCATCGGAGTATTCTTTTTCCGGTTTAGGAACCGTCTCCTCGCCAACCTTCTTTGTGATTGGTTCCTCACCGTTTTCGATGATTAGCCATAATTTGAAGTCGGTGGCTCGTACGTATATCCTCACGCGTTCCATCCAATAGGTGTAGTTAGTCCCATTGAAGAGAGGTGGTCTCGATGTGGATTGCCCTTCACCTATCCTTGCGTACAAATTTCTAGAAGAAGCCATTCTATTGTTTTCTCAACCGGTTAAGGCTTGAAAAGAATTAGGCTCTGATACCAATTGTTAGAAAATACGCCCAAAGCTAGAGGGGGGGTGAATAGCGTTGTAAGGAACGTTTAAAAATTTTTGCAAGATAAATGAAGAATTAAAAGCGTAAGTGCGAAAATAAAAGAGCGAAGGATAAAGTGCGGAATTAAAAGAAGAACGAACACACCGATATATAGTGGTTCACTACAACTTGTAGCTAGTCCACTTCTCGAGAGACTCTATCGAGTATTCCACTACCTTCGTTAAGCTTCCGGGTGCCTAACAAACCGTTTACAACACGAACGCTTGAGTCACACAAGCTTTGTCAACAACCAAGGAAGAATCTCTTCCTAACTACAACAAGGGACAACCTTCCAAAGGTGTAGGACAACACACAAACTACTCAAAAAGTGTTCTCTCAAAAGAGTAGATAGAGTGAAATAGTTTACGCTCAAGAACACAACTCTTTTCTTCAAGAAATGGCTCAAAATAGCTTGGATGATTATGAAAACTTAAAGCAATAAAATCTGATGATTATGAAGAATTGTTGGATTTAAAATGAGGCTTGAAGGGGTCTATTTATAGCCCAAAAGCCTCAGGTATCCGTTGGGAACATTTTCTAGGCTCCCATTTCAACATCTAGGTTGAAAACAACTTGTTCCATATATCGACTTGTATCCAACGTCTTGAAAGCTTGACTCGTAGTCGCAACAAAGTCCATAGCAATCTCGGCTGTTTGTCGATGACGATTTGTTGATTATTATAACCTACAACAAAAAACGCAAAGTCATTAGTGCTTCGGTTTCGTGAATGTGTTTTCCAACAGGCAGGTCCGCTGGTTGAGGTCTAAGAAGATTTGGTAAAGGTCCACCAGAGGGATCAACTAGTCGAGGAGGCGACTTGGGAGATTGAGAAAGACTTGCAAAGCAAATATCCATAATTATCAGAACTCCAGGAATGATTCTAGACCCCTTCGAGGATGAACATTTGTTTAAGAGGTGGAGAATGTAACGACCCGAGCAGACATTTTACTTTGTAGATCCTTGTTCTCCTATTTAAGACTTCCCATATGTGATTTTACTATTTTATCACTTGTGAGGATGATTAGTTTGGTTTTGGAAGGACTCGGGTTGAATTCGGAACACTTAGTTCCTTAGTAGTGGCCTAAGGTGACCAAGTTTGACTTGAGTCAACATTTCGAGTAAATGACCTTAGAACCGGGATTTGATGGTTCCACTAGATTTGTGTGATGATTTTTGCTTGGGCATGTGTTCGGATCGAGTTTCGGGTGATCCGAGAGCGTTTCGACGCTTAATATAGAAAGTTGGCACCTTGAAAGTTTTAGAATTACTTAAATTTAGTCTGAAGTAGACTTTAGTGCTAAAGAGGTCCGTTTTGGATTTTGAGCCTGGGAAGTGTCACGTTCGTGATGAAGGAATCGGGCTGGGAGACTTTTGCTCTTTGCGTTCGCGTAATAGGGGTCGCGATTGTGAAGCTTTGGGGCCGCTGGCCTTCGCGTTCGCATAATGGGAGGCTAGCTGGGGAAGGAGGCAAACTTTTGGTCTTCGCGTTCGCAAAGGGACCCTTGCATTTGCAAAGGGTAAGCGACCTTGGTCATTGCGCTCGTGATGGTCCTATCGCGTTCGCAAAAGAGACTTCCTTAGGTGTCGGCTTGTTTGCCTTCACGATCGCGAAGAAGGACCACCAGGCAGAAATATGTTTTAATATTAGGACTTAGGCACATTTTCTCTCATTTCACATTTGTTTGGCCGATATTGGAGTTATTGGAGAGGTATTTTTCACCTAGCATTTTAAGGTAAATGATATCTACCTAATGTGATGTAAAACATAGATTATGGATAGATTTCATGAAAATTGTGGAAATTATAGGAATGATTTTGAAGAAAACATTTGATTTGGTAAATATGAGATTAGACCACAAAATTGATTATAGAATTGAGTAGAAATTATATATTTGAGTTCATAAGATCATGGGTAATAATTATTTATGAAAATTTTCTGAATTCGGGCATGTTAGGTACGAGAGTGACTTTTAGGAACTTTCAGATTTGGGATGGGTAATTACTCTAATGGATGTATTATGAGCTTTTGAGCATATACTGATTAGTTTGTATGAATTTTTACTAGCTTCGGGTTGCTCAGTGGTATTTTGAGGCTATTAGTGTGGTTTGAGGGTCGGAAAGAGGACTTGGAAACAAGGTAAGTCTCTTGCCTAATCTTGTTTGAGAGAATTGTCCCTGTAGTTGCTTTAATTGTTATTTGCTACTTTTTGTGGGTGCTACATACGCACGAAGTGACAAGAGTCCTTAAATAGTTAAATTTTTGTTACGTTCGGATAGACTAAGGACCTTGCCATGCAATATTTATACTACTTGAACTCTACTTGTTATTTAAATTACTTAAATTTATAATTGAAAATACATAGAGATTATGTTGAGCCGCGCTCCTTTACCTTGGGATTTTGGTGGAATACTTAGTGGTTAGTAAACACCCATGCCTCCTTTATGTGCCCATCTCTGTGTTATAACTATACGTCCCATATTTCGAAGAGTTTCTCTATTCTTGTGGATTAGGCCGTACGCCTCGGCAGGTGCTATGAAATATCATTATAGATCGGGCTAAACCACCTCAGCAATATATTTGAGATGCATCTATGGTTCGTGTCTATCGACCCTCAATAATGTACACGATTATTATGGATTGGGCTATACGACCTCGGCATAACTCGTGCGTAATATCGCTAGGACTCCGAATATACCTGATATTTCTTTCATGATTTGAGAAGTTACATTTACTTTATGGTTTCTTATTTGTTAAAATGGCATGTGATATTTGGGGATTTTAATTTGATGTTTAGTTAAAGAATCACGTTATTTATTTTTTCCCATTCTATTCTTACTATTATATTCCATGCCTATTTATAATTCTTGCACTTTATTTATTAGCCTAGTAAGTGTCGATGTCGACCCCTCGTCACAGCTTCTTCGAAGTTAGACTATATACTGACTGGGTACACGTTGATTTACATACTCATGCTCAATTCTACACAAATTGTGCAACTAGTGAGGTTGGCACATCTTGTATCTGTTTGGGTGCGCATCCACATTATCCGGAGATTTAGTGGTGAGCTACTCCCCATGCTCTGTTCTGCAGCACCCGGAGTTTCCTTCTTGTTGCATTTCATATTTATGTCTATTTCATTTCAGACAGTAGTTGTAGTGGTTTGTATATTCTTTGAGATTGTTCATGCACTTGTGACACCGAATTTTAGATATTTCTATAAGATGTTTATAGTTTTTGCCTATTAATATCACCATTTCACTCTTATGTTTTATTTATTCTTTGTATCAGCATGGCTTTCTATATTTTGTTTTGTTATTAAATAAAATTCAAGTTTTTAAAGGTAATAAAATGAATAATTACATAGATAGTTCGTTATTTTCTTGCCTGACAGTAACGTTGGGCACCATCACGGCCTATAGTGTGAATTGGAATGTGACAGCTGGGTATAAGAGCCCTAGGTTCACATAGGTATCACAACTCATGAGCAGGCCTAGTAGAGTCTTGCAGATCGGTGTGGAGACGTCCGTACTTATTTTCGAGAGGCTATAAGGTGTTAGGAAACTTCTCTTTCTTCATCTCCTATGGTGCAATTGATGTTGTGGTAAATATCTTTCTCTTATTCTCTCACAGATGGTGAGAACGCGTGCTATGCCTGTACCTGGTGGCAGAGGGGCTGCTCCCCGGGTTGTTAAAGGCAGAGGCAGAGGTCGAGGGTGGGGCCACAACTCCTACCAGAGGACAAGGGCATCCTAGGGCTGCTCCTGTTGTACCACCAGTGGATCAAGTGGAGAACCTTGCAGGATGAGGCTCCTACAGCTGAGCCGGCCATAACGAATTTTATGACTGCATAGAGATTTCAGTAGGTCATGGGCCGTATGCTATAGTTCATGGATTTCGTGACTCAGGCCGAGCTATTTCCGGTCGATCCAGCCATATCTCAGGTAGGAGGGGGGAGCATAAATCCCTACTGCTCAGGCTCTATGGCACATTGCTACCATTTATTAGATCCCAGGTGCCGTACTTAAGGGCGGAGCCCAGCCTGTTGCAGCGGTTATACTAGAGCCTTGACCAGTCACGACCGTTGAGCAGCAGAAGTGGCTAGACAGATGGACTAGTTATACCCTGATGTCTTTGCCGGTGACCAGCATGAGGACCCATATGATTTCATTGGTAGTTGCTGGGACAGGCTGCATAATATGGGTGTATTAGAGTCCAACGGGGTAGACTTCACCACATTTCAGTTGGAGGGCCAGGCCAGTAGATGGTGGAAGTCGTATCTCTATAGCAGGCTAGCAGGTTCACCTCCCTTGACTTGGGACCAATTCACACGTCTCTTTTTGGAGATATATTCCACCCACTTAGAGGGAAGAGTTACGGGGTCAGTTCGAGCGGCTCTAGCAGGGTCAGATGTATGTGACCGGTTATGAGGCAAGATTCTCCGAGTTGTCTCGCCACACACTTATGATGCTCTCCGCAGATGTAGAGAGAGTGCGGAGGTTCATTGGGCGCCTGCATTATTGTATCCAGGTTACTATGGCCCGAGAGGTTGATATGTGAACTTCTTATGAGCAGGTTGTGGAGACAGCTCGGATGTTCGAGGGTTACACCTACTAGGGCCGAGAGCATACACCAAAGGATAAGCCGCCTCGATATTTGGGTGGATTCAGTGGCTCCCCGTCTGGGGGCTGAGGTCAATGCATGAGGGGCCAGTCTAGCAGGCCCATGTATTCAGCACCACCGCCTGCTCGGGGTCCCCATACCTTATCCAAACTCATCCAGAGGCTCGAAATTCCCCGAATAACATCAAAATCACGAATCAACGATCAAAATCCTTCCTTTAACTTTCAAACCTTCAAATTTGCTGAACGTGTCCGAACCATGCTCAAACATTGTAGATTATGACCAAACTTCACACACAAGTTCAATCAACTAATGAACCTATCCAAGGTCCCGGAACACAGTCCAGAGTTCGATAAAAGCAAAGTCCACTCTATGTCAAACTTATGTAATTCAAAACTTTCAAAATACAACTTCCAACAATAAGCGTTGAATCATTTTCGGACCATCCGTTACTCGAACCGGATATACACCAAAGTCCCAAGTCACTTTACGAGCTTATAGAAACCTTCAAATCCCGATTCCGAGGTTGTTTACTCAAAATTCAGACCTTGATCAACCCTCCCAACTTAAAGCTTCCACGATGTCTTCAAATAAGGATAATCAACAATGAAAGAGATAACATGTAACAATGACTTTAATAATGATAAATCATCAATGGAAGAGACAACATGTAACAATGCCTTCGATAATGATAAATCAACAATGGAAGAGCCGACACGTAACAATGAATTTGGATAATGATAAATCAACAATGGGAGAGATAACATGTAACAATGAAAGAGGAAACAACTTCAACTAGGCATATAAGAGCAAAACAACAAGAGGTAGAACAAGTGTTAACAAAATCATTTAAGGCATGCAAGGATTGACCACACAAGTAAGAGTAGATTGACTATGAGAACACGGCTTTCACATAGCACAAATGACACAATCAATACGAAATGCTAAGGGGTTGTTCGCCCACACAAAGTTAGGAAAGATACTCACCTCAACTAGACCGATCCAACCCTGGGAAATAGCTCTTCCCCCTAAAATTCCCCCTTCACACGGCTCAAATCTAACCAAAATTGAGTTAATATCATCAAACAATGCAAGGAACAATAATTACAATAGATAAAGCTATGATATTTACACTTTTCCAAAAAAGTCAACAAAAGTCAACCCGGGGTCGCCCAATCAAAACTCGGGACCAATGGTAGATTCTGACAACCCATGACCCAACGAGTTCAAATATGTGATTAGTTTCAAAAATCGAGTCCAAATCGACTCTCAAAACTCAAATTCTTATTTTTCAAAAACATTACATAGTTTCAAAAATTTTTACTTTGATTCACATGATTTTGCTGTTAAAATCTAAGATATATTGATGGAATATTGTTGGAAATAGATTACAATCACTTGCCCAAATTTTGTAGATGAAAATTCCCTCTCTAAATCGCCTCCTACCGAGTCTAGGGTTCTAAAATAAGAGAATATGAGATGAAATCCCGACTTCCAGCCCATTTGATTAGTTGTTGATATCTCAATTGCGACATGCATTTGCAATTGCAAAGTATACATCACAATTGTGGCAATTGACCTTCCTACTGGGACATCACAAATGCGATAAATGGGTTCACAAATGCGAACCCTGTCCCATTTGCAAAAGCGACAGTTTAGTCGTAAATGCGAGCTACCTAATCCAAGACCACTTCGCAATGGCAAGCCTAGTATCACAATTTCAATACTTGAGGCCCCCTGCTAAACTTGCAATTGCAAACTTGGTGTTCGTAAATGATACCTGAAGCATCAGCACTTCAGATTCTGCATTTCAGCTCAAAACCTTCCGAAACATGTTCGAAACTCATCCGAGCCCCCAGGGGTCCAAACCAAAAATCCATACAAGTCCAAAATCATCATACGAACTTGCTCACATGATCAAAACACAAAAATAAAATCAAAAACTACTAATCAAACACTAAAACGCATAAGTTTCAAGGTAAAGTCCAAGAATATCTAGACTTGCAACTGAACGTCTGAATCCTGTCAAATAGACTCCACATGATACCAAATTCTTTAGAGAAGTTCTAAGTAGAATAAAGGACCCACTGCAATACCCAAAATCAATTCCGAGCTCCATAGCTAAACGTTAACCTATGGTCAAGCATTTCAATTTCGAATTTCCAAATTTCGGCAAAACCATATAAATTATAATGCCCCGGCCGATCATTTTGAGTATTATAGTCCCGTTCCCCCATTTATTGCTTATTCCATGCTCATAGGTTGTTATGTGACTTGACAGGGCAGTTAATTCGATTCTGGAGATGTTTTGAAATGAATTGGGATACTTGGTCCCAAGGTTGGAAGCCTATGTTGAAATAGTTAACCAGATATTGACTTAGGTGTAAATGGCTCTGAAATGACGATTTGAGGGTTCAAATAGCTCTGTATGGTTATTTTAGACTTAGGAGTATGTCCGGGTATTGATTTGGAGGTTTGTAGATGATTTTGGCTTGAATTGGCGAAAGTTGGTTAAATAAAAGTTTCGAGAGTTGAGAAGTTTGACCGATAGTTGACATTGTGGTTATTAGGCTCGGATTGTGGTTCTGGAAGTTGGAATAGGCATGTTGTGTCACTTATGACTTGTGTGCAAAATTTGAGGTCAATTGGAGTTGATTTGATAGGTTTTGGAATCAGTTGTAGAAGTTGGAAATTCAATAGTTTTGTTAGGCTTGAATTGGGGTGCGATTCGTGTTTTATGCTGTTTGATGTACTTTGAGGCCTCAACTAAGTTCATATCGTGTTTTAGGACTTGGTGGTATCTTTGGTTGAGGTCCCGGGAGCCTCGGGTGGATTTTGGATTGTTAACGGATCTAATTTGAACTTAGGAAATGGCTGAAGAGTTCTGGACTTGTGCGGTCGCAAATGCGGAGGATTTGGTCGCAAGTGCGTGGCCGCAAAACCTAAGGAGATATCATAGGAGCGATATCAGCTAGGGCTATGAGGCAGCACAAGTGCGAGGTATTTGACCGCACTTGCGAGATCGTAAATGCGGAGATTGGAGGTGCAGGTGCAAGGACTAGAGAGGGTACCCGGGGACGCAGGTGGGGAAGGATGCCTGCAGAAGCGGATGCGCATCTGCGCATGAGTGGCTGCAAAAGTGCAAGTGGGAAGGAGGATGAGGAGTGGCAGAAGTGATGAGGACTCCGCAAATGCGGAACCACAGAAGTTGTTAAGTGGCTTCGTAGGTTTGAATTACGTGGGAGCTCGGATGAAGGCGTTATTTGAAGGGGATTTCACTAAATTTCAAGAGGTAATTCACTTTTAATTATTTTTATTCATTAATATTGAATACCCATTAAATTTCCCACCTAGTTTATGTCTTTTTGAGGTGGAATTTTGGAATTTTAAACTAGGGGATGGAGAGTAAGATTTTGGGATTTGAGTGGCGATTTGGTGTCGGATATGAGTAATTTGGGTATGGTTGGACTCGCGATTGAATGAGTGTTCGGACTTTGTTAATTTTGTTGTATTCCGAGACATGAGTATGTGTTTGACTTTTTGAGTTGACTTTTAGACTTTTGCTTAAGAACATAGCTTTATCATATGGAATTATTCCTATAGCTTGTGTTAATTATATCGAGTTGTTTGTGGCTAGACTCGAGTCGTTCGAAGGCCGATTTACGAGGCAAGGGCTTGTTGGAGTAGATATTTGCACGGTTTGAGGTAAGTAATATAAACTTGGTTCTCTGGATATGAATCCCCGAATTACGTGTTATGTGGTTGGTGTTCAGGTGACGCACATGTTAGGTGAAGGGCGTGTGGGTGTGCCCTGTAAGAATTGTGACTCGGTCGATTTCGTGGAGCTGCGTAGTCATATAATCCTATTATTATCCATGTATTCTCCGTATGTTAAAGAAATTCAGCACAGATTCATTTTAGAAATAATGCTTAGGCTATATGCTGGTACTGTTGGGACCCACATAGGTCGTGTTGCTATTGAATTACTTGCTTAACTTGCAATTTTGTACTCAGTTACATCTATCATTTGCATATCATATCTCAGTTTCTCTTGCTATTTATTGATATACCATATCATCATTGTTTGGGCTGATTGTCATGATATTTGTGAGCCCGAGAGACTGGATAGATGGATGAGTGAGTCATATCGATGGCCTGATTGTAAGTGATGTTTGTGGTATCGGGCTGCACGCTGCAGCAGGCTTTATTGATTCATGCCATGATTGGCTTATTTTAGTTTGGGCAGGATCCGCCCCTCCAGATTCTGACATACCAGCAGTGACCACAGGTACCTACTAATTGCAAGTGCAAGTACCGAGTGTGAGTGCGAGTGCTGAGTGCGAGTGTCGAGTGCGAGTGCCGAGAGATTGGGAGGACTGAGTGACTGTGAGGACAGAGTTGGCATGATGACTGAGTGATTGGGAGGACTGAGTGAATTGATACTCCGAGAGAATGCAAATGAGTTTACCACCGCGTTGTATTACAACTGACACGCACAATTGTCATGTAGATATAGCGATGTAGCATTCCTCATTTCAGTCATACTTGGCATATTTTTTTCGTATTGAGCTTCAACTATTGAACTTGAAAGCAAGTCTACATTTATGTGCTGTTAAATTCTGTATTTGGACTGTACCTGTTGAGCTCTTCACTGCTTTCAGCCCAAGGTTAGTCTTGTTACTTATTGAGTACATTCGGTTATACCCATACTACACTCTGCACTTCGTGTGCAGGTCCAGGTACTTCCTGGTACGGCGGCTGTGTAACATACCGCACCTCAGCGTTAGGATACATCGTAGTAAATCCATATAAGCTTGAAAGGATTAAGGTTACTCATGTGGTTACAGGGGGATTTATGACAGTGTTAACAAAGACCCCGTAAGATGGATAAAGATTTGATAAGTTTGCTTTTCTGTACTTGTTGTATTTTTACTTTTCGGATGTGCATTAAATAAAGTACGCGATATGAGGAAGTTTATAAATGAGATTTCATTTATTAGAAAAATAGATAATATTTCTCATAAAGCGAGAAAGTTATCTTTTTATCGTTTTAAGAACTAATAGTAGAAAAATTTGTATTTTTATATTATGATGGAAAAAATTAAAATTTGATAGGATATAATTTTGTTTAGCAGTGTCCCTAACCTTTATAAAGTATTAACATATTTATTTTGTTACCATGTATTATAATTACCAATTAATAGATAAGTTTGTAAATAACATTAGCGGCATACTTTTTTTAGATAAATACTAACTTTTATGGAATAAGTATTTTATCTTTCTCAAAGTACATAAAGTAATCTGTTTAAGAGACTTCCTAGTATTTCGTGGCATGTGATGATATTTTACTCAATTTGAAAGTTAGTGGAGTCTTGGTAACCGACAAATCATTTCAATATGTTCAAAATGCTTTGAGTTTTTCTACACTAAGAAATAGACTTTTGCAATAGTTGGTGACGTGATGTATTTCTGCCGACCATATCCTCTTTTAACATAGTGTTTCAGACACCTTATCATTTGGGAAAGGCGGGAATCGTTAGATACATATATTTACACTACAGCAACTATGTGGGAAGAAACTCCATCTTTCTCGTTCTTTTTTCCCTAAAACAGTGAAGTGCACAGAGTTTTCTTTTACGTACAGCTTCTCTATATTTTCATACATCCAGATAAGGTAAGATTTATTTTAAGTCATGTATATGTTGAGAACTAACATGACGATGATCGGAAGATGTGAGTTCAAGTCATAGTAATTGTATAAATAAGTTATGGGCTCTTTTCTTATGGTATGGAGATTGGTGGTGGTGTGGTAGCTCGTGTAGAGCTTGGTTATTGTAAAAAGGAGGTCGGGTGTGGAGTACACCATTGTATAATGCCTCGGGAGCTTGTCGCTCTTTTATTGCTTGACGATAGTGTTGGTATAGTTGTAGTTTTTAGTTAATGTTGTGGTTGGGTGTTATTATTATGCTTCGTGAATTTGAAAGAAGAAAATGTATAAAGCTATCATATACAAGTGTATATTGGTTGTTGTTGGATGTTATAACTTGTGGGAATCTTATAAACAGGGGAAGTGATGTCCGTTTTATTATAAAATAGGTCGTGGTCAACATATAATAGTTACGACGCTTAAAAGATAACGATAGCATCGTTTCCCTTACTGTATATTTAGGAGCCATATCCTTTGCACAACTTGAGGTTGGGTAGTATATACAAGGTATGTGAGGCTATCCATTCCTTTCTGTGACACGACTCCGATATTACGTAATGTAAACGAATGAGCTTCCAAATATATTCCACTCATAGAAGCTAGCAGTACTTACATTATTTCCTTTCTTATGGAAAGATTAATGTTGATGTTGCTTCTCTTATTCTTATTTATCAAATTTTGTTAGTATTCCCTAATTCCTATAAGATTCATGATGACGAGTTAGCTCTTATAACGTATATGGAGGTTACGACCTTATGTCCCCCCAAAAGTTTCATAATATGATTTCACGAGTCAAGCAAGCATGATATATATGTACCTATTTTATTCTACCGAGCCGCACTATAGTCGATCAGGTACAACACCTATTTTACAACCACATATCAGTTGGATTTTACCGAGCTCCACGCGGTACGATTCTATCGAGCCTTATGATGGTCAGGTACGTGTTTACCGAGTCCTTTTCGACACCGGGTACGATATGATGATGATTTTGTCCATAGAGGCGTATGTTTTTAAAGGTATATGCATATATATATATATATATATATATATATGTACACATATATATATATATATACATATATGTATATATGTATATATATATATATCATGCATTTATGCTAGTCTAGTCGCCCACAGAAGCACTCAGATGTTACAGGTTGTATATTCTCTATCCCTCCTTACATTTCTATTCTTATTTATGCTTCTTGCCTTATATATTCGGTAATTTATTCGTACTAACGTTCCTTTTATTTGTGGATATTGCATGTCGTGCTGTAGGTCATGACAGACAGGTAGACACAGCTCCCCCACCACAGTAGGCTGCCCAGTTCAGCGGTTATTGGCGAGATCCCTCCTCCAAACTTGCCGTGGTCTTGGTATGAATTTTTGTTATAGACATAATGGGTATGTCGGGGCACTATTCCAGCAATGTTCCAGCACTTATGTTTCTTTAGAGGCTCATAGACAGGTGTCACCTCAAGTATAGTTTTGGATAGCCTTGTCGGTTGCTTTTTGTTGTATATAGCTTTACGACAGCCTTGTCGGCCCATGTTATATGTGTTCATGTCGTTATTTTTTCATTGCTGGCTGTTTATGATTCATTTCTACCATTTATGTTGACCTTGTTGGACTTTACAGATAATAAAAAAAGGTAGATAAAATATACGTCGGTGCTCGGCAAGTATGGCTCGAGTATCAATCATGGACCTCCAGTTTGGGTCGTGACAAACTTGGTATCAAAGCAAGTCTGTCCTAGGGATTGTCTATGAGCCGTGTCTAGTAGACTCTTGATTACGGTTGTGTAGCGCGCCACATTTATAATCAAGAGGCTACATGACATTTGGGTTGTTACCTTCTTCCTGAATCTAGATCGTGCGTAGAGTTGAGTCATAAGCGTTCATCTCTAATATTCACCTTCTTTTCTTTCAGCAATGCCTTCGACTAGGAAGCAAGCAATTAGTAGACAACTTGATACAGTTGAGGGAGAGGGTACCGGTCAGGTGCCTCCAGCCAGAGTAGGCCAAAGTGAGGATCAAAGTGAGATGCCGCCTCATACCTTATCTATTCCATCTCCTTCAAAAGATATTAGGAGGGACCCATCACCTCTTGTTCCTCTGTCTAGAACAACAGACCACGATATGCGTAGTGCAGTGTAGTTGTTGACTAGATTGGTAGCTTCTCAGGCTCAGAGGCAGAATACCGGTGCTGCTGATAAATCGGTTAGTGTGGACAACCTGGCCATATGATGTGGGATTATCCTAACAGAGGAGATGTTGGTATGGCTCAGTCGACTGGATGTAGGTCTGGTTCTTCCTCATCAATTCGACCTCCAGCACAGGGTTTTCAGCAGTCGACAGGTCGTGATAGAGGTAGAGGTGTAGTGCCGAGTTTGAGTGGTACTCAAAATCAAACATATGCTCTAGCAGGTCGATAGGATCTCGAGTCATCTTTGAATGTTGTTACAGGTATATTGTCTGTGTTTTATTATGATGTATATGCACTGATCGATCCGGGATCTACGTTATCATATGTTGCACCTTTTGTGGCTAATAAGTTTGGTGTTAAACCTGAATTGATAAGTAGACCACTTGCGGTATCCACTCGCATGTGATTGCTAGAAGGGTATATAGGGGTTTCACAATGATGATTTGTACTCGTCAAACCTCGGGACATTTATCTGAGTTAGCAATGGTTGATTTCAATGTGATAATTGGAATGGACTGGTTGGCCTCAGGCTGTGCAAATGGTGATTGTCGTACGAAGATGGTTAGGTTTCAGTTTCCTGGTGAACCCGCCATTGAATGTAAGGGGAACATTGCTACGCCGAAAGGTAGGTTTAATTCCTATCTTAAGGCCAGGAAGATTCTCTCAAAAGCTTACATTTATCATCTCGTTCGCGTTAGGGACGTGGAGGCGAAACTGCCTACTCTACAATCAATCCCCATGGTCAATGAATTTCCAGATGTTTTCCTAGATGAACTCCTAGGCCTTCCTCCTGAAAGGGAGATTGTGTTTAACATTAATATGTTACCTGACACTCAACCGATCTCTATCCCTCCATATAGGATAGCCTCGGCAGTTTTGCGAGAGTTGAAAGCGCAGTTGAAGGACTTGCTGGATAAGGGCTTCATTAGTTCTAGCTCTTCACCTTGGGGTGCAACAGTCTTGTTCGTGCGGAAGAAAGGTGGGTTGTTAAGGATGTTTATCGATTATCGACGGTTGAATAAGATTACTATTAGGAACAAGTATCCACTTCCAAAGATTAATGGCCTGTTTGACCAACTCTAGGGTGCCAAGTATTTCTCCAAGATTGACTTACGTTTTGGGTATCATCAGGGGAGGGTTAAGGAGAAGGATATTCCGAAGACGGCTTTCCGAACTAGATATGGGCACTTTGAGTTCTTGGTGATGTCGATTGGGCTAACAAATGCCCCAGCAGCTTTTCTTGATCTCATGAATAGTGTATTCAGACCCTATCTTGACGTGTTCGTGATCGTATTCATTGATGATATTCTGGTGTATTCTCGTTCGGAGGCGGAACCTACGGGCCACATGCAGATAGTATTACAGACCCTTCAGGATCGTAAGTTATATGCTAAGCTCTCCAAATGTGAATTCTGGCTTAACTCTATAGCGTTCCTTGGCCTTGTGGTATCTGATGGGGGTATTACTGTCGACACTCAGAAGATCGATGCAATGAAGAATTTGCCGAGATCTACAACGCCGTCAGAAGTTCGCAGCTTCCTAGGGCTAGCAGGATATTATGGGCAGTTTGTAGAAGGGTTTTCCTCTATATCAACACCATTTAGCACAGAAAGTTACTAAGTTCCAGCGGTCTGACACTAGTGAATGTAGTTTTCAGGAGCTAAAGAATCGATTGACATACGCTCTAGTGCTCACTCTCCCAGAAGGAACAGAGGCTTATGTGGTATATTTGATGCCTCAGTTATAGGTTTGGGGTGCGTATTGATGCAACGTGGGAAGGTGATTGCTTATGCATCGAGACAATTGATGAAACATGAAAAGAATTATCCAACTCATGATTTGGATTTGGCTGCAGTAATATAAGCATTGAAAGATATGGTGGTACTACTTATATGACGTCCATGTTGAAATCTACACAGATCGCAAGAGTTTACAATACATCTTTAAGCAGAAGGAGCTGAATTTGAGATAGCGTAGGTGGCTTGAATTACGGAAAGACGACGATGTCGAGATACTTTACCATCCCGGTAAAGCCAATGTTGTGGCAGACCCTCTCAGTCGTAAGTCAATGGGAAGCTTAGGTCACATTGAGGCAGGTAGACAGCGGTTGACTAAAGAGCTTCATCAGCTAGCCAATATGTGAATCAGATTGTTAGACTCTGATGACGGAGGTGTTACTGTACAGAATACATCAGAATTATCTTTGGCAGCCAAGGTAAAAGCACGGCAATATGAAGAACCTACTTTAGTACGAGTGAGAGAGGGCATTCAGCATCGTAAGATTACGGCTTTCAAGATTGGAGGAGATGGGGAACTGAGATACCAGGGCGGATTATGTGTGCCTAATGTGGCAGGGTTGCGAGAGAAGATTATGATTGAGATTCATCAGTCCTGATATTCCATCCATCCCAGCTCGACAAAGATGTATCATGATGAAATGGAGCAGTATTGGTGGGACAATATGAAGAAGTCTATTGCAGAATTTGTAGCCTAGTGTCCTAATTGTCAATAAGTAAAGATCGAGCATCAGAAACCCGGTGGATTGATTTAAAATATAGAGATTGCGACTTGGAAATGAGAGGTGATAAATATGGACTTCATAATTGGATTACCTCGCGCTTATCATAAGTTTGACTCCATATGGGTGATAGTTGATCGACTTACAATATCTGCCCATTTTCTGCCAGTTAAGACAACTTACACGGCTAAAGATTATGCTAAGTTGTATATCAAGGATATTGTTAGGCTTTAAGGTGTGCCAGTATCTATTATATCAGACCGAGGAACTAAATTTACGGCTAACTTTTGGAGGTCTTTTCAGAAGGGTTTAGGCACACAAGTGAATCTCATCAGTGCATTCCATCCGCAAACTAACGGACAGGCTGGACGTACCATTCAGACACTTAAAGATATGCTGGGAGCATGTGTTCAAGATTTCAAGGGGAATTGGGATGACTATCAGCCACTCATAGAATTCGCCTACAGTAATAGCTACTATTCCAGTATTAAAATGGCATCGTACGAGGCATTGTACGAGAGGAGATGTAAATCACCAGTTGGATGGTTCAAAGTAGGGGAAACATAAATATATGGGCCAGATTTGATTCACCAAGCCATTGAGAAGGTGAAAGTGATACAACAACAACTGAGGACGGTGCAAAGCAGGAAAAATTCTTATTCTAAAGTTCGACGTCCTGATCTGGAATTTGAGGTTGGTGATTGGGTTTGCCTGAGGATCTCACAGATGAAGGGTGTTATTTGTTTTGGGAAGAAAGGTAAGCTGAGTCTGCAGTATATCGGGCCATACAAAATTCCTCGACGAATTGGACTGGTTGCTTATGAGTTAGAATTGCCATCTGAAGTGGAATTTATCCACCTCGTATTCCATGTATCGATGTTGATGAAATGTATTGGAGACCCTTCTCGGGTCGTCCCTATTTAAGATGTACAAGTAACAGAGGATCTATCATATGAAGAACTGCCAGTGGCTATATTAGATCGACAAATTCGCAAGTTGAGAACAAAGGATGTAGCCTCTGTCAAAGTATTGTGGAAGAACAAGAATAAGAAAGAAATGACATGGGAAGCAGAAGAAGAGATGAAGTCTAGATACCCTTACCTGTTCCAGATTAAAGGTTCTTCATAGCTGACCCTAACATATGCTTTTCACCTAGTACACGTATCCTAATGCATTTTTTATTTATCCGTCGATAACGAGGATGCCAGGAGAACGCAAAATGCAACGGAACTGAAACAACTCTATGAGGTAAAATAGCCTGAGAATACTCTTCCTTAATAGAAATTGGTGATACACAATTAATGTACATATTTATAATTCTTTGTATAGCCTTGTGAGGTCGTAGGTCGGGTTTAACTTGTTACAGGTTTGACTAGTGTCCGTTTTATAGGGGAAACTGTGCCAAAAATTTTTGTCGCAATCCATGATGAGATAGACTCCCCATAAACCCTTACATATGAGGACGAATGTTTCTAAGAGGGGAAGGATGTAACATACCGCACCTGGGCGTTAGGATACGTCGTAGTAAATCCATATAAGCTTGAATGGATTAAGGTAACTCATGTGGTTACAGGGGGATTTCTAACAGTGTTAACAAAGACTCCGCAAGTTTGATAACCTTTTAGTAAAAATTTGATAAGTTTGCTTTTATGTAGTTATTGTTATTTTCTCTTTTCGGGCGTGCATTAAATTAAGTACGCGATATGAGGAAGTTTATCAATGAGATTTCCTTTAATAGAAAAATAGAAAATATTTCTCATAAAGCGAGAAAAATATCTTTTAATCATTTTATGAACTTATAGTAGAAAAAATTGTATTTTGATATTATGTTGGAAAAAATTAGAATTTAATAGGATATAATTTTGTTTATCAATGTCCTAACCTTTATAAAATATTAACATATTTATTTTGTTATCATGTATTATAGTTATCAATTAATAGATAAGTTTGTAATTAACATTAACTGCATATTTTTTTATTAGATAAGTATTAACTTTTATGGAATAAGTTTTTTATCTTTGTCGAAGTAGATATATTAATCTGTTTAAGAGACTTCCTAGTAGTATATGGCATGTGATGATATTTTACTCAATTTGAAAGTTAGTGGAGTCTTGGTAAAGGACAAATCATTTCAATACATTCAAAATGCTTTGAGTTCTTCAACACCAAGAAATAGACTTTTGCAATAGTTGGTGACGGGATGTATTTCAGCTGACCATATCCTCTATAAACATAGTGTTTAAGACACCTTATCATTTGCGAATGAAGGGAATCGCTAGATACATATATTTACACTTCAGCAACTATGTGGGAGAAACTCTATCTTGCTCGTTTTTTTTCCCTAAAACAGTGAGGTGCACAAAGTTTTCTTTTACGTACAGCTTCTCCATATTTTCATACATCCAATTAAGGTAAGTTTTATTTTAAGACATGTAGTTGTTGAAAACTCACAGGATGGTGATCGGATGCTATGAGTTCAAGTCATATTATTGCATAAATAGGTTATGGGCTCTATTCTTATGTTATGGAGATTGGTGGTTGTGTGGCAGCTCGTGTAGAGCTTGGTTGTTGTTAAAAGGAGGTCGGGTGTGGAGTACACAATTGTAGAAAGCCTCGGGAGCTTGTCGCTCTTCGATTGCTTGACGATAGTGTCAGTATAACTGTAGTTTTTAGTTGAAGTTGTGGTTGTGTTGTTATTATTATGCTTCATGAATTTAAAAGAAGAAAGTGTATAAAGCTATCATTTACAAATGTATATTGGTTGTTGTTGGAAGTTATAACTTGTGGAAAAATCATATAAACAGGGGAGGTGCTGCCCGTTTTATTATAAAAGAGGTCGTGGTTGACATATAATAGTTACGACACTTAAAAGATAATGATAGTATCGTTTCTCTTATTGTAGACTAAGGAGCCGTAACCTTTGCACAACTTGAGGTTGGGCAGTATATATAGGGTATGTGAGGCTATTCCTTTTTTTCTTTTGCACGACTACGATTGTACTTAATGTAAACGAACGAGCTTCATAATATACTCCATTCATAGAAGCTAGGCGTACTTACATTTTTCATTTCTTATGGAAAGATTGATCTTGATGTTGCTTCTCTTATTCTTATGTATCAAATGTTGTTAGTATTTCCTAATTCCTATAAGATTCATAATGACGAGTTAACTCTAATAACGTATACGGAGGTTACCTACCGTATGTCCCTCCGAAAGGTTCAGAATGTGATTTCATGAGTCCATTATGCATTATATATATGTACCTATTTTAATTTACCGAGCCACGCTATAGTCGGCTGGGTACGACACCTATTGTGCAACCACTGATCAGTTGGATTTTACCGAGCTCTACGCGGCCGAGTACGATATAGCCGAGTACGTGTTTACCGAGTCCTCTTCGAGGTCGGGTACGATATGATGATGATTGTGCCCATAGAGGTGTATATTTTTAAAGGTATATGCGCATATATATACCGTGCATTTCATGTGAGTCACCCACAGAGGCACTCAGATGTTATAGGTTGTATATTCTCTATCCCTCTTTACATTACTATTCTTCTTTATGTTTCTTGCCTTACATACTCATTATTTTATTCGTACTGACGTTCCTTTTATTTGTGGACGCTGTATGTCGTGCTGCAGGTCCTGATAGACAAGTAGACGCAGCTCCCCCACCATAGTACGCTACCAAGTTCAACAGTTATTGGCGAGATCTCTTCTCCGAACATGCTGTGGTCTTGGTATGAATTTTTGTAATAGACGTTACGGGTAATGATGGGGACCTATTCCGACAATGTTCCAGCACTTATATTTCATTAGAGGCTCATAGACATGTGTCCTCTCATGTATAGTTTTGGATAGCCTTATCGGCTAGTTTTTGTTTTATATAGCTTTACGACAGCCTTGTCGGCCCATGTTATATGTGTTCATGTTGTCATTTGTCATGTTGGCTGTTTATGATTCATGTCTACCATTTATGTTGACCTCGTTGGACCTTACCTATAATAAGAATGGGTAGATATAGTGTACGTCGGTGCTCGGCAAGTATGGCTGCGGTACCAATCTTGGCCCTCCAGTTTGGGGTCGTGACAGCTGTTAGCTTTTGGAGCTTTATCTGTTGGAGACTATTGAGGTAGCTGCCTTAGAGTCTGCATTCCTTGACTCTCCTTCTTTTCAGTTATTTGTATTATTCTATTTTTCTAGATAGTGTTTTAGCAGTCACACTATATTGTCATTTAGATGCTCATGTACTCAGTGACACCCGGATTTTAGGGGATTCTATATTGAGCCGCGGTTTTTTCTTTGCAGTTATTTATGAGATTTTACTCTTAAGCTTATTCTATTATGTATTCAAATTTTAAGGATGCATGATTTATTGTGATTGTCAGCTTGCCTTGTATTGCGATAGGCGCCATCACGACATGTGAGAGTTGGGTCATGACAAGTTGGTATCAGACCCGAGGTTACCTAGGCCTCACGAGTCATAAGAAGGTTTAGAAGAGTCTTACGGATCGGTGCGGAGACGTTTGTACTTATCTTCGAGAGGCTACTGAACCATTAGGAAAACTTCACTTTCTTGTGTTCTTGTCGTGCGAATTTGTAGATTTCGAAAATTAAACTTCTGCTATTATATTCTCTCACAGTTGGTGAGGACGTGTGCTATTGGATCGGGTGGACGGCCACTACAACCACCAGCTAGGGTCACGAGAGGTCAGGGTCGTGGTAAAGGCCGAGGTGCAGCTAGTAAACCAGCTAGAGCAGCACTTGAAGACCTACCAGTTGCTCCAGTTTAGGAGCAGATTCCAGAAGTGGTTGAGCAGGTGGGACCAGCCCAGGCACCAGTTGTGCCCATTATGATTCCAAGTTTTCAGGAGGCTCTGGCCCAGATATTAACTGTTTACACTAGCCTTGCTCAACCGATTTCAGTTCCGGCTGCACCAACTACTTCTTTTGCCAAGGAAGGTCTTCAGTGTCCCGCCGCCCGTACTTTAGAGCAGGTAGTGCAGGTACTTCAGACACCAGGGGTACTATCAGCCCAGCCGGTTGTAGTTGCTCAAGCCCAAGTGGGTCCCATTATGAGTGATGAGGAGCATAAGAGACTAGAAAGGTTTGGGAGGCTCAAGCCTCCATCATTCAGTGGGGATGAGTCAGAGGATGCTCAGGACTTCTTGGATAGGTGCCAGCAGATACTTCGCACGACGGGTATTGTAGAGACTAGTGGGGTCTCATTTACTAACTTTCAGTTGAAGGGGGAAGCCTTTAGATGGTAGGAGGCCTATGAGTAGAGCAAGCCAGCTGATGCTGCACCACTTTCCTGGCATGAGTTCTACGCTATCTTCTTGGAGAAGATTATGCCACCGACCCGCAGGGAAGAGTTGCATAGGCACTTTGAGTAGCTACACCAGGAGGGTATGTCTGTAACCTAGTAAGAGATGAGATTTTCAAAGTAGTAGGCTCGTGAGGCGATCTGGTTGGTTCCCACAGAGAGGGAGAGGATTAGGAGGCTCATTGATGGCCTCAGCTATGGACTGCGCTTTGTTATCACTCGAGATAATGCATCTGGTGCTAGGTTCGACAAGGTGGTTGATATTTCTTGATGACTAGAGCTGGTCCATAGTTAGGAGCATGAGGAGAGGGAGGCCATGAGGCCTCGTGGTTCGGGTGGTTTCAGCGGTGTTTCTTCCGGAGGGCAGTACCATATAAGGGGTCGTCCTTACAGGCCCGCTCAAATGGCTCGTCCGGTTTATCGTGGCACATCAGCTAACCATGGTTCATATAGTGCTCGTCCGGGTCAACTATCTCTTGTGCTTCATCGGTTCAGGGTTCATATGTGCCAAATCATTCTAGTAGTTATTCTAGTTCTAGGGGCTCAATTCAGTCCCCACTACAAGCGGGGAGTTTTTTCAACTGCGGGGAGTTTTGGCATGTGTAGAGATAGTGTCCTTATCGCTTGGGAGGTCCAGTTCGGCAGAAAGATCAGGCTATGACTTCTTACCAATTTTACCACCTGCCCAACCATCTCGGTGTGGGGCTCAGGCACCTAGAGGTCACCCTAGAGGGGGAGGCCAATCAGGTGGCGGTCAGGCTCGATTCTATGCTATCCGTGCTAGAATTGAGGCTATTGCTTCAGACGCAATTATCACAGGAATTGTTTCAGTGTATCGCGGAGATGCTTCCTTATTATCTGACCCTGGCTCCACTTATTCCTATGTATCATTCTATTTTACTCATTATTTTGATATGCCCAATGAGTCCTTAGTTTCACCCGTTCATGTATCCACGTCGGTGGGCGATTCTACTGTTGTGGACCATGTGTATCCATCGTATGTGGTGACCATTGGATTATTGGAGACTAGATTTGATCTCTTATTGCTTAGTACGGTTGATTTTGAATTGATTTTGCGTATAGATTCTTTGTCCCCATGTCATGCTATTCTGGATTGTCACGCTAAGACCGTAACGTTGGCGGTTCTAGGGTTGCCAGGGATCGAGTGGAGAGGTTCTCTAGATTATGTTCCCGTCATGGTGATTTCTTATCTGAAAGCCCAATGGATGGTTGGGGAGGGGTGTCTATCATTTTTGCCTTTGTAAGGGACGTTGGTGCTGATACTCGTACTATTGATTCTGTTCCAGTAGTGCGAGACTTTCTGGATGTGTTTCCGGCAGACTTGCTGGACATGCCACCCTATAGGAATATTGATTTTTGTATTGACTCGGTGCTGGATACTCAGCCAATTTCTATTCCTCTGTGTCGTATGGCACCAGCAGAGTTGAAGGAATTGAAAGAGCAACTTCAGGAGCTTCTTAATAAGGGGTTTATTAGGCCTAGTATGTCGCCTTAGGGTGCACTGGTTCGATTTACGAAGAAGAAGGATGGTACTATGAGGATGTGCACCGATTATAGGCAATTGAACAAAGTTAAGATTAAGAACAAGCATCCTTTGATGCTCATTAATGATTTATTTGACAAGCTTTAGGGAGCTAGAGTGTTCTATAAGATTGATTTGAGGTTGGGGTATCACCAGTTGAAGATGCTATGGTCACTATGAGTTTCTTGTGATGTCTTTTGGGCTCACTAACGCCCCAACAACATTCATGCATCCGATGAACATTGTATTCCAGCCATATCTTGATTCGTTTGTCATAGTATTCATTGATGATATATTGGTGTACTCACATAGAAAGGAGGAGCATGCACAACATTTGAGGATTGTACTTCAGAGGTTGAGGGAGGAGAAGTTTTATGCCAAGTTCTCTAAGTGTGAATTTTGGCTCAGTTCAGTGGTGTTCTTGGGACACGTGGTGTGCAGTGAGGGGATTAAGGTGGATCCAAAGAAGATAGAGGCGGTTTGGAGTTGGCCTACACCGCCTTCAGCTTCTGAGATTCAGGGTTTTCTCGGCTTGGCCAGATATTATCATTGCTTTTTGGAGGGCTTCTCGTCCATTGAGCACCTTTGACCAGATTGACCCAGAAGTGTCCTCCTTTTAGGTGGTCGGATGAGTGTGAGGAGAGCTTTCAAAAGCTCAAGACTGCCTTGACCACAACTCTAGTTCTAGGTTTGCCTTCAGCGTCCGGTTCTTATCCTGTGTAGTGATGCTTCTCGGATTGGTATTGGGTGCCTCTTGATGTAGGAGGGTAGAGTGATTGCTTATGCATCGCACCAGTTGAATCCCCATGAGAAGAACTACTATGTTCATGATTTGGAGTTGGCATCCATCGTTCATGCATTGATGATTTGGAGGAGTTATTTCTGTAGTGTGTCTTGTGAGGTATTTATGGATCACTGGAGTCTCCAGCACTTGTCCAAACAAAAGGATCTAAATTTGAGGCAGCGGAGATGGTTGGAGCCTAATTTGTTCTATTGGTGGAGGAGGATGAAGAAAGATTTAGTAGAGGAGGATGAAGAAAGATATAGTGGAGTTTGTAGCTCAGAGCCTAAATTGTCAGCAGGTGAAGTACGAGCGTCAGAGATCGGGCGGTTTGCTTCTGAGGCTTGAGATTCCGAAGTGGAAATGGGAGCGTATCACCATGACTTCGTAGTTGGGCTCCCACGGACTTCGAGGGAGTTTGATGCTATTTGAGTGCTAGTGAGTCGGTTGACCAAGTTCGCACTTTTCATTCCGGTTGGGACTACCAAGTCTTTGGAGTGGTTGGTAGAGATCTACTCTGCTAGATTGTTCGCCTTCACGATGTCAATCTTTTTAAATCGGGGCACGTAGTTTACATCGCAGTTTTGGAGAGCAGCGCAGCGCAGCGCAGCGAGACTTAGGCACACGGGTTGAGTTGAGTACATCATTCCACCCTCAGACGGATGGACAGTCTGTGCGCACTATTCAGATATTTGAGGATATACTACGTGCTTATGTCATGGATTTTGGGGGTTCTTGCGATCAGTTTCTGCCGCTTGTAGAGTTTGCTTACAACAACAGCTACCAATCGAGCGTTCAGATGGCTCCGTACGAGGCTTCGTATGGACGGCAATGTCGTTCTTCGGTGGGTTGGTTTGAGTTGGGTGAGGCTAGGCTATTGGTTACTGACTTGGTTCAAGACGCTTTGGACGTGATTAAGTTGATTTAGGATCGGCTATGCACGGAACAATCTAGACAAAAGAGCTACGCTGATCGGAAGGTTTGCAATGTTGCTTACATGGTGGGAGAGAAGGTAGCGCTTAGGGTTTTACACATGAAGGGTTTTATGAGGTTTGGGAAGAAGGTCAAATTGAGCCCTCGATATATTGGGCCTTTTGAGGTGCTTAAGAGGATTGGAGATGTGTCTTACAAGCTTGCATTACCGCCTAGAATATCGAGTGTTCATCTAGTGTTTTATGTTTCCATGTTCTAAAAGTATGTCGATGATCCGTCTCATGTTTTTGGACTTCAGCACGGTTCAGTTGGATGATGATTTGACTTATGATGTGGAGCCGGTGGCCATTTTGGATCGGCAGGTTCGGAAGTTGAGGTCAAAGAATATAGCTTCAGTGAAGGTGCAGCGGAGAGGTCACCCAGTCGAGGAGGCTACTTGGGAGACCAAGTGGGAAATGCGGAGAAGATTTCCATGCCTATTTGAGACTCCAGGTATGCTTCTAGACCCGTTCGATGACGGACGTTTGTTTAAGAGGGGGAGGATATAACGACGCGAACGGTCGTTTTGAGTATTATAGCCCGGTTCCCCCATTTATTGCTTATTCCATGCTCATTGATTGTTATGTGACTTGTTGCGGTAGTTGGTTTGGTTCCGGGGATGTTTTGGAATGAATTGGGACACTTAGTCCCAAGGTTGGAGACCTATGTTGAAATAGTTGACTGGATGTTGAGCTATGTGTAAATGGCTCCGGAATGAAGATTTGAGGGTTCCAATAGCTCCATATGGTAATTTTGGACTTAGGAGTATGTTTCAAGTATTGATTTTGTTGACCAGTCAAGTCGTTGCAGAGGGATAGATGACGTTATTAGATTTCTCTATGATGTTAAGTGTTCATATCGTGAATGTATTGTGATATTTAGTCGGTTTGTGAGGCTAGGATTGTTTTGATCGTGTTGTCTTGGTGTTGAATAAATATTTGAAGTATGGCATAAATTGTTTGTTGAAGGCATATGCTAAAGTTTAATTGTTGCTATCAACTATAGTCATAGGATGGTGTGCTTTGGATGTGTTAAAATAAAATAAAGTGCTGAAGGTTAGTGTTAATTGGTGGTTGACTCGAGGACGAGCAACATTTAAGTGTGGGTAGTTATATTTGGCCAAAATGATATATTCTTAGTACATTATTCGCCTTACATGTTGTTAGTTTAGTGGTTAACTATGCGACGTTTGAGCTAAATTCTATCATTTTATGTGTAGGATCATTGGAAGAGAAAGACGAGTGAAGGGTGCACAAAAAGAGGACGAAAATACAAGAAAAGAGCACAAAAGCACGAAGTAACCAATCCTTGTTATAGGCCAGGCGTAGCCAGCTCTGTAGCCGGCTCGGCCACGCTACAGGCTAGGTGTAGCCACCTTGGCCGCGCTATAAGACTGGCCTCGTGATGTCAGGCACCCGGTGGTCAAAGTTCGCGAATTAAATACTCCGACCCCGATTTGGACTTGGAGACTTCAACCCTAGCCTATAAATACTCCCTAAATATGCATAAGAAGGAGGTTGGACGTTTTTTAGAGGGGATTAAACCTAAGGAGGAAAGAACACACTAAGATCAAGAAGTCCTGTGGATCCTCTATAGAAGAGCCGCTGAAAGTGGTAGTGAATAGTTTTGTGAACCTATCCAACCTCCACAATGCATCGGTTGACATAGCAGCTCCAATACCAGGCTGAGTCACCATTCCTGGCTGAGCTGTCACTGCTGGCGGAATTGCAGGAGCCTGAGCCTGAGGAATCACCGGCTCTGGAGTATGAGTAGTGGGAGTCTGAGCTCCCGCTCCAGCTTGAGAAGTAGCTGGGGCTGCAGGAAATAAACCTGCTCGGGTGACGTGCTCCATGACTAAAGCATCCTGGAGTACTGGAGTAGCAATAAATCCATCTGGGACCTGAGCTGGGCCCACTGGATCTGCTGCGGCTGGAACCTCTTCTTCAAGATCCACCCGAGGTTCTGCTCTTGGTGCCGTGGTAGGAGGTTGAGTTCTACCCCTTCCTCGACCCCTCGTACGTCCTCGTCCTCTCCCTCT
>MCJB01050151.1:0-53788 GCA_002018475.1 Nicotiana obtusifolia
AACCAATTCAGTTTAATGACTGGTCGAGGTTATCTCAAGGAACGGATTCTAGTCAGTCGATCCTAGCTAAGGTAGGAAATGATGAAATGTGGAAAACGCAGAACAAAGCCAAGATAGAGTAAAAGGTGTCTATATATATATGATGATGGAATTCTTATACATATTCGGGCTACAAAATATCAAAATGACATCAAAACGGCATCAAAATAACATCAATCCGAGCCATCTTCATCTTCTTCAGGGAAGGCTTGCTTCCTCATTTCGGCTTCGATCCTTGTTGCTTCAGCAATTTCGGAGGATAGATCGAAACCCCGGGCTTGGAGCTCCTCAAGAACGGAGAGGCGAGTCTGGCATTTAGTATATTCGACCAGCATCTTCGATTTCTCCTGGGCGACCTCCGCATCAGCTCTATATTGAGCTATCAAGTCTTCAGCATCAGCCTTGGTAGTAGCAATCTCCGACTTCGCTTCTTGCAGCTGGTTGACCAGAACCACCCGATCTTGGGTAAGCGACTCAACTTGGTGCTGCTGAGATTCGTTGTTCTTGACCAAAACTCCAATCCTCTCCCGTGCCTCCGAGGCCTGTTCTTCTAAGCGAGTTTGGAGAGCCTCTTTCTCCGAAGTCAGAGTCTCGACCGTGGCTTTCCACCCGCTCGCTTCAGCCTTAGTCTCATGCAGTTCAAATCGGAGCCGGTCTAACCGATTGGTCATTTGCCCCAACTGGTCGACCTCTTTGCTGTGCTCCCTCATTATGAAATCTAGCTCAGCTCGGAGGCTCGACATCTCACTTTCGAGCCGCTGACGTTGAGCCCGCTCTTGTGTTTTTCCTTCTTTGATTCGAAGGAACGCTTCATGGTGAAGCACCGAAGACTGTAAGGTATGTAAGTTAAAACAGTCATTGCAAACTTAGAGTTAAGATATTGGGCATAAGATAAAACGAGTAAGGAAGCATACCCTGTTCGATGCCTGCTGAGCTTCATTGAACAAGCATGCCCAATCCACTGCATTCATCGCGGCCTGGTCCTCATCGGTCACCAAGCAGTGGAGATAGCTTGCCGCACCTACCGGCGCACCCAATACTCAGGCATCCTCAGGGACGGCGAATGTTATCACTCTCTTCCGATCGGGGTTCGAGCTCGGAGCAGGAAATTTGTCGGTCAATTTGGTACCGACAGACACCCCGCTCGTCTCGGCCGGGGGACTCCTTCTTGGCACTTCAAGCCCGAAGGTATCAGCGTACGGCACCCCATCGAAGAATTCATCAAAGGCCCCAGCTGCAACCGTCCCTTTATTTGGTGTGCACATTCTTGCAGCTTGGGCATCATTCAGAGTTGCCTCTGAAAAAGAAGGCGAATGCACCATCTCCGGGATATCCGAGACCCCTTGTGTTGTTGCTCCTGTGTCGGCCCGAATCCCGGTCCTCGCTTCCGATTCGGGATCCTCTTCTCGGGGGATGCAAGCCTCATCCACCCTCGACTCGGGGACTGCCTGAGGGGTTTCGTTGTTTTATGTTTCGAGGCTCTTTTCCCCCTCGGAATCGTTGCTCACTTGAATGGTCGGGTCGGTGACTGTGACCTTGCGAGCCCTCATCTTTTTCCTGCCTTTCTTCTTTTCGGGCTCAGCATGACCGGGAGCCTCTTCTCTCTTCTTTCCCCCCTCTTTCCCCGATACGGGGAGGGGGCGAGGAACTTCCCCATCGGTGGGGGTCGATCTCAACTCGGCATCTTTCGAGAGACCTGTAAAACGAGTTTTCGAAGGTCAAGTAATGGCATCGGTTACCCCAAATAATATAAACAAACATAATTTGAAGCTCACCATGATTCTTGGCCTCCCAAAGGCCTTTCGATATCTCCCGCCAGGCACATTCCGAGTAGGACCTTTGAGCCACAACTCTCCGAACCCACTCCTCTAAGTGTTGAATCGCGGCCGGCGATTGGGAAACGGCTGCACCTCACAAGACATACCGGTTAAGCATTAGAAGGAAAGCAATAAGTGATTTTAAGTAAAAGGGCGCTTACATTTCAAGTGCCACTTCTCAGGGAACGACATTTCTTCAGCGGGGATCAGATCGGAGGTCCTTATTCGGACAAACCGGCTCATCCAGCCCCGGTCCCTATCTTCGTCGATGCTCGAGAACGGAGCCTTGCTGGTCCGGTGAGCAAGTTTTATCAACCCCCCTCGAAACATCCGGGGACTGTATAATCGGAGTAAATGGTCGATAGTGAAAGGGTGCCCCTCTTCGATCTTACTCACGAAGAAGCGGAAGAGATAGATTATACGGCACACGGAAGGATGGACTTGGCCCAGGGTAACGTTATATATTCTACAAAATTCGATGATTATAGGGTCCAGGGGTCCCAATATAAATGGGTAAGTATAGACACTCAGATAGCCCTCCACATGAGTGGTAATAGATTCATTTGAGGAAGGGACTACCACGTCTTTGTCGGTCCATCTGCACTCTGCCTTTACCCTATCAAGATGTCTTTGGGTGATCGAGCTGATATACATCGAGACCAGCTCACCTCGGCCGGGCACTGAAGAAGGCTTCTCGACTTTGAAGTCGGAGCCTATGAAACACCCAACTGGTATAAAGGCCTTCAAAGGAGGCTCCGCAGAGGATTCTTCAGCGTGAACGGGCTCTACCTCCTCAACAGGTTGAGCAGGTAAAGAATGTTGCTTCTGAGGAACGGATTTGGAAGTTTTAGCCATGGTGATTGAAGTAGCAGAAGTGAAAAGCAAAGAAGTGTAAGGAGCAAAAGAAATTTTGTGATGAGAAAATACAGAAAACTATAGGAAGCAGGTTGTTAAGCAGCGTAAAGATTGGAATACAAAGGGGAAGGGAAGTATTTATACTTTCCCAAAAAGCGGCGGTTCAGAGCACGATGCAAGGGAGCATTAAATGCTATACACAGAAGTTGCAGGGTTTGGCAGTCAGACAAGACAGGCAATGATTTTCTTTGTCGACTGTCACGTACGTCAAGGTGCTGCCGTCACGCACCAACGAAAGGTCTTCTAGGGTTGAGTGATTTGATGCTTTTAACTTCGTGTCGCGTTTATAGAATGTGTTGATTATTTGACCGAAGGCTCGAAGAACGACGATTCATATCGTTTTTTGTCCTTACTCTCCAATAAACGAGGGGACTATCTGTATTGGGTCGGGTATAATCGAGCGCACAAGGAAGGTCGGGCTCATGCTCAATGCAAGACCGAACTACTTCAAAACAAAGACCAGCGTTTCAGGAAGGAACGCCCGAAGTCGGGCACTACTGGGTTCGGAACTGAGGCGACCGAGATAAGGCAATCGACGCCGGTCAAGGAAGGTGCATCTCATGACAAAAAGGATCAGTTCCGTATAATGGGAAGACCAGATATCTCGTGGGTTCCTGATATCTCGGCGGGAGTCACGGCCTCAACCATCATAGACATTAGGCTATTATTTTAGGGATATTCCATCCCATAATTGGAGGGATTTTATCTTGTAATCAGGCTTTTACCATATGTAGGGCTCTTCCCTTACCTATAAGAGGGGCAATTATCTTCATTGTAACACACAACATACACGACTGAAATATTAATTACTATTCCTTTCTCTTATCATAATTGTTTACTTCTTATTGTGTTTCATCCCATTACCGGCAATCTATTCAACTCCAACGGTTTGATCATTCTTCATTTACCTAAGTCAATCATTTGCCATTGTATTTTTCATTGTATTGAATTGTTTCACGTATCCTTAACGCCACGAATAAATTCAATTGTTGCTCGAATTTTAGAGCAAACAGAGTCACTTTGCTTTTACAAGCAAAATATCCATACTCTTCTGTACTACAAATCATCTCTCCTTTGTTTATTTACATGCTTATATTTATTTTTACTTTTTTTTCTTTTATGGTATAAGAGACCTCAACCAAATACTGTTTTATTCAAAATAAGGAAACATTGGCGATTAGGTTTTGATGCGGCCGGTTTTGGTCTAAATGAGTTGCCGATTGTACGTTTCGTTGTTGGCCTACTCTTTAATGTCTCATGGGATAGTATTTCAGTCCTCTTTGGTACTATTTGCGTATATGGGCATGGAAATGAAAGTCTCCTGCATCCCCAATATTATATTTTTAGCTGACATGGAAAACAAACTCTATCTCATTAGAAATTAGAATTTCTTGCAATTGTAGGCATATGATGAACTCTTTGAACAGGTAAAAAAACAAAATAGTAGTGGTTCCCCTTTTATTTATTGTACTAAAGGGAAATGAAAATTATAACTTTATAATATGTGCTACGGTAATAGGTGATAAGCTCATACTTCAAATTTTGATATGCAAGAGAGTAACAAATTAGATAAAAGCCTATAGGTTCTTTTTGCATTGCATTAAGATTAATGGTTGATTTTTGAACTAGGGCTTTCTGTTCTATAGTACTATCAACATACTTACTTGAATTTAATCTGGACGTGCATAAATTCTATAAGCTATCAATTCTGACGTATTTCGTCTTGCTAGGGCAGAATTAAAGAATCAGAGGACCCAAGATATGCTGCTTCAAGGAGGGAGCAAACATTTTTCAATTGTGCAAAGTCCTTACAATGCACTATATGCCTGTTAATCAGGATATGTTTGTTCGTTCATGGGATAATGTATGGGGTCGGATACAATCGAGCACATAAAAAACATCAGTCTTGGGTGCAATTCGAGGTCGGTCCCTTGTAGATCGAGACTGGCACTTCGAGTAGGGAAGTTCGAGGTCGGGTATCATCGGTTTAAAGTTCGAGGCTAAAGTGTTCGAGATGAGGTAGTCGAGATCGGTCTGGGTAAAACATCTTATGGTAAAAATATCAGATTCGCGTAACGGAAGGGCCGGAAATCTCGTGGTATATAATTATCTCGGACGGAATCTCGGCCCAAATCATCAAAGACGTCAAACCCAGTACTTTTAGGGATCTTTTACCCTGTAATTAGGTCTTTTACCTTATATAGAATTCCTCTCCCCTCCTATATAAAGAATTCAACTCTATTGTATATGGGACACAACATACTATCAAGAAAACAATTATCATATTTTGACTATCCTCTTCATAAATTATTTATTTCATTATTGTTCATTCCGTCACAGCAAAATTACTCAACTTTTGTGGTTTGTTCGTTATTTCATTTATTTAAATCAGCCTTTATTTATCGTTTATTCTTTAATTGTATCAGGCCAAGCCACGTATCCTTAATAGCACGTACAAATTCAATTGTTACTCGAATTTTAGGGTAAACAGTTTGGCGCCCACCGTGGGGCTAAGGATAATACTGAACGTTTGATACAAATTTCTATCATACACACTATTTTACGCTTGTTCTTTGTAGAATCTTTTGTTTTCGGGATATAACACAGTCATGTCACACTCACAGTCCATCAATGACGAGTTCGACCACCAGGGCGAAAACAACAATGTGATGCTCGGTAATGAGGTTCCAACCGACGCTAACTCTCAAATGGCGGTCGATGTGGATCAGACTTCTGGCCCGTCGAACAGTGTTCAGAGAGAACATCGTTCAAGAACTCAAAACAATGAAGGGGACGGGATCAGTCTCAAAATAATATTCGACATGCTACAAGCCCAGCAAGCAACCATCGCCCAATTGCAAAGTCGCAGTCAGATTTCGGACAAGGTCGAAGCCGGTTCCTCTCGAGGAGTTGTCCCCGAAAATGAACCGACCGCGGCGCAACCGGACGAAAGCGGATCGGGGATAAATTCTAGAATCATGAAGATGTTAGAGGAGCTGACAAAACGAGTAGAATCGGGCGAAAAGAAGATTGAAGCCAACGACAAGAAAGTAGAAACATATAACTCGAGGGTGAACCAGATTCCAGGAGCACCCCTGGTGTTGAAAGGCTTGGACTCGAAGAAATTCGTACAAAAGCATTTCCCGTCAAGCGCTGCCCCAAAACCTATACCAAAAAAGTTTCGCATACCAGAAATCGCCAAGTACAACGGGACATCCGATCCGAATGAGCACGTAACGGCGTACACATGCGCCATAAAGGGGAATGATCTCGAAGATGACGAGATTGAGTCCGTTCTTTTGAAGAAATTCGGGGAGACCTTGTCGAAAGGAGCAATGACTTGGTACCACAACCTGCCCCCGAACTCCATCGATTCCTTTGCCATGCTTGCAGACACCTTCGTCAAAGCTCATGCAGGTGCTATTAAAGTCGAGACACGGAAATCAGACTTACTCAAAGTCAGGCAAAGAGATAACGAGATGCTGAGGGAGTTTGTATCTAGCTTTCAAATGGAGCGAATGGACCTACCACCGGTCACCGATGATTGGGCCGTACAAGATTTCACTCAAGGGCTCAATGCCCGAAGTTCAACGGCTTCTCAACAACTTAAGCAGAGCTTGATCGAATACCCGGCTGCCACTTGGGCAGATATACACAATCGGTGTCAATCGAAGATCAGGGTCGAAGATGATCAGCTCGGAGTCCCCTCGGGATCCGCTTACCCTATCAAAACTCATGACTGGACTCTAAGAGATAATTACCGAGAGCCAAGGTCGAACAGAGACAGACATCGACCATACCCTGGCGATCGAAGGGCCATCCCGGGAAGACAAGGGTCTCCGAGACAGGAGAGGAGGAATGATCCTAATCGAAGGAATCGAGGACCGTTGCCGAGAAATAACTTCGAAAGAGCCTCTAATCATCGAGAAGCGCCCTGACTGTCCGAGTACAACTTCAACGTCGATTCAGCAACTCTCGTGTCTGCCATTGGTCGCATTAAGAATACCAAATGGCCTCGGCCGCTGCAATCGGACCCGACCAAGAGAGACCCCAACTTAATATGTAAGTACCATGGCACACATGGATATAAGACGGAAGATTGCCAATAGCTGAGGGAAGGGTAGCACAGTTGCTCGAAAACGGGCACCTCCAAGAATTTTTAAGCGACCGGGCCAAGAACCATTACAGGACCAGAAACAGGCCAACAAATCAAGAAGAGCCTCAACGCACGATCAACATGATAATCGGAGGGGTAGATACACTCCAAGGCCCGGTGTTGAAGTGTACCAAAATATCTATCACCAGAGAAAAGCGTACTCGGGATTATGCGGCGGAAGGAGCCTTATGCTTCGGCGATAAAGATGCAGAAGGAGTCATACAGCCCCATAATGAAGCCTTGGTGATATCGATGCTCATACACAAAACCCGGTGAAGCGTGTACTTGTCGATCCTGGTAGTTCAGCTAATATAATTCGGTTGTGGGTTATCGAGCAGCTCAGATTGACAAACCAGATCATCCCCGAAGTTCGGATCCTCAATGGTTTCAACATGGCCTGTGAGACAACCAAGGGGGAAATAACGCTGATTGTGAACACCGCCGGTACTGTTCGGGCAACGAAGTTTTGCGTGATCGAGGGAGACATGAGATACAATGCCTTGCTCGGAAGGCCTTGGATTCATGACATCGGAGCTGTACCTTCGACATTACACCAGATGTTGAAATTCCCATCGGCTGATGGGGTCGTAATCGTTTAGGGAGAACAACATGCTGCGAGGGAAATGTTCGCAGTGGAAGAGACAGTGCCAAAGCCGACCGCTCCTTCCCAGAAGACCCAATAGAAATCACAGACACCACCTTCAACAAACGAGGGTGAGCAGGATCAACTCGAAGTTGACAATTATGGGGTTCCCCAGTCATTTATCGGTCCCGACGAGTCCGATGCTACCAAATCGACGGTCGAGGAGCTCGAACAGATTTCACTCCGAAGCGACTTGCCTGATCGAAAGGTATACCTGGGTTCGGGCTTAAGCTCCGAGCTCAGGACCAAATTAATTAAATTTCTTTCAGCTAACGAAGATTCTTTTGATTGGTCCCATCTTGACATAACAGGGATATCGCCGGAAATTACAACTCACAAACTGAGCATTGACCGAAATTCCGGCAGGTCAAGTAAAAGAGGAGGCCTCAGTCCGAAATCAAGCAAGCATTTATTAAGGACGAGGTAACTGAACTTTTGAATATAGGGTCCATCCGGGAAGTTAAATACCCGGAGTGGCTAGCAAATATAGTTGTAGTTCCTAAGAAGGGAAATAAGCTTAGGATGTGCATAGATTATAAAGATCTAAACAAGGCGTGCCCCAGAGACTCCTTTCCCTTGCCCAACATCGATCACATGATCGATGCTACCGCTGGTCACGAGACTCTTAGCTTTCTTGATGCCTACTCTGGTTACAACCAGATACAGATGGATAAGGATGATCAAGAAAAGACATCCTTCATCACTAAGTATGGCACTTATTGCTATAACATGATGCCATTCAGGATGAAAAAAGCGCGGGCTACCTACCAACGCCTAGTAAATAAGATGTTTGAAAAACAACTAGGAGTAACAATGGAAGTTTATACTGATGACATGTTAGTTAAGTCCCTGCGAGCAGAGGACCATCTGAGTCATTTGCAGGAAACATTCGATGTACTAAAAAGGTACAACATGAAGTTAAACCCAGAGAAGTGTGCATTCAGAGTGGGTTCGGGCAAATTCCTTGGTTTCATGGTCTCGAACTGGGGAATAGAAATCAACCCCGACAAAATCAAAGCCATCGAAGACATAACTATCGTAGACAATGTGAAAGCTGTACAGAAACTGACAGGTCGGATAGCAGCCCTATGCCGATTCATATCGAGGTCATCCGACAGAAGCCATCAGTTCTTCAACTTGCTGAAGAAGAAGAACGAATTCTCATGGGGACCAGAATGCCAACATGTGTTAGAAGAGCTTAAGAGGTATCTCTCCAGTCCACCTTTGCTGCATATGCCAAAAATGGGTGAGCAGTTATACCTTTACCTTGCTGTTTCGGAAATAGCGATGAGCGGGGTCCTGGTCCGAGAAGAACAAGGTACGCAATTCCCCATTTACTATGTCAGTAGAACACTAGGTGAGGCCGAAACTAGGTACCCACATTTGAAAAAATTAGCACTCGCGTTATTGAGTGCCTCTAGGAAGCTAAAACCCTATTTCCAATGTCACCCCATATGTGTAGTGAAAACTTATCCCCTTAGGAACATTATGCACCAACCTGAGCTATCAGGTCGACTGGCCAAGTGGGCCATCGAAATAAGCGAATATGATATTGAATATCGGCCTCGAACCTCGATCAAGTCTTAAGTACTAGCAGATTTTGTCGCTGACTTTACGCCGTCGCTTATCCCTGAGGTCGAGAGAGAACTAATGACCAAATCGGGGACTCCTTCG
Organism: Nicotiana obtusifolia; assembly: GCA_002018475.1. Classification (NCBI taxonomy): domain Eukaryota; kingdom Viridiplantae; phylum Streptophyta; class Magnoliopsida; order Solanales; family Solanaceae; genus Nicotiana; species Nicotiana obtusifolia. Next base: position 9,245 of record MCJB01050151.1, read on the forward strand.
GGAGTGTGGACCTTGTTCACAGACGGCGCCTCTAATTCAAAAGGATCGGGGCTTGGTATCGTACTCAAACCCTCAACCGGGAATACGATTCGACAGTCTATTAAGACTGTAAAATTAACTAACAATGAAGCAAAATATGAGGCTGTGATTGCAGGTTTAGAGTTGGCCAAAAACCTGGGAGCAGAAATAATCGAGACCAAATGTGATTCCCTCCTCATAGTCAACCAAGTAAATAGGACATTCGAGGTCAGAGAGAGGTGTATGCAAAGATATGTGGACAAACTTCAGGTCACACTACACAGGTTTAAAGAATGGACCCTAAAACACATACCACGGGAACAAAATAGTGACGCCGATGCCCTCGCCAACTTAGGGTCGTCGGTCAAAGATGAAGAGATTGACTCTGAAAAAGTCGTACAATTATTGAGGTCGGTGGTGGAAGAAGGTAATGCCGAAATCAACTCAACAAGCTTGACCTGAGATTGGAGAAACAAATACATAAAATATCTTAGTTCAGGTAAATTGCCATCGGATCCCAAAGAATCAAGGGCGTTACGCACAAAGGCAGCCCGATTTTGTTTGGCCGACGACGGAACCTTATACAAGAGAACATTCAGAGGTCCTCTCGCTATATGTCTTGGACCCGATGACACCGAATACATCTTAAGGGAGATACACGAAGGTACATGCGGCAATCACTCCGGCTCCGAATCCTTGGTTCGAAAAATAATTCGGGCCGGTTACTATTGGATTGACATGGAGAAAGATACGAAGGAGTTCGTACGCAAGTGCAGCAAATGCCAAAGGCACGCACTGATGATTCACCAGCCCGGAGAGACACTGCATTCGGTCCTATCGCCATTGCCGTTCATGAAGTGGGGCATGGACATCGTCGGCCCTCTCCCTCGTGCACCAGGTAAAGCTCAATTTATTCTTTTTATGACTGACTACTTTTTCAAGTGGGTGGAGGCACAGGCTTACGAAAAGGTCAAGGAAAAGGAAGTAGTTGACTTCATATGGGACCATATTATTTTTCGGTTTGGGATGCCCTCGGAAGTTGTATGCGATAATGGCAAACAATTCGTCGGCAGCAAAATAACAAAGTTCTTCGAAGACAACAAGATCAAGAGAATATTGTCAACTCCGTATCACCTCAGCGGCAATGGTCAAGCCGAGTCAACCAACAAGACTATAATTCGGAACTTGAAGAAAAGATTAGCCGACGCAAAGGGCAAATGGAGGGAAATGCTGCCCAAGGTCCTATGGGCATATCGCACAACCGAGAAAACTAGCACTGGGGCCACTCCATTCTCCCTAGTCTACGGTACTGAAGCGCTGATACCAGCCGAGGTAGGGGAACTGAGCGTCAGGTTCCGATACACAACCGAAGAATCAAACCGGGAAGCTATGAACATCAGCCTAGAACTTTTGGATGAAAGGAGGGAAGCGGCTCTAGTTCGGATGGGGGCGCAGAAAAAAAAATTGAGAGATATTACAATCGGAGAGCCCATCTTCGATACTTCAACATTGGGGACTTGGTACTCAGAAGAATTACACCCAACACTTGAGATTGAAACGAAGGAAAACTGGGACCAAACTGGGAAGGGCCCTATTCTATCTTGAAGGTCACTGGGAAGGGATCTTACAAGCTCGGAACTATGGATGGCAAACAGCTGCCAAATAATTAGAACGTGAGCCACCTGAAGCGATATTATTATTAAGGTAATAAATTTCATTTTTTCATTTTATTTGTTGATATTAACATCTGCAGGTTGCAAATGGAGTGACCTCAAGCCACGAAACACGAGACACTAGGACTGAAAGCACGCGTTGCACTATTTTTTTCCTTCGACCGATTTTGTCCCAAATCAGGTTTTACGGCAAGGTTTTTAATGAGGCAACCAGGAGTCGTGCTAACTTAGATCGGTTGCTCATCGAAGATAATGATATTTGGTGCACAACTTCGATCGACCTTGAACATCTGGAGATTGCTTGTCTATTTCGAATCTTCGCTTAGCTACTTCAAATTTAGGGGGACTTCACACAGATCATTAGGAATCAATGTAAGGGTCAAACGGTCAAAGGTACCGGTGCCCAAATAGATCGATCTGCCCCTTAAGCAAAGTTGTACAAGCGTATAAATGCTAATAAAGTTTCTTTGGCACCGATATTCTGTTTCTGAGCCCAAGGGCCTCTTTGATTATCATTGCATTATCGAAAACTAACATTGTTCAAATGTCTACGCCAAATTCAGAGGGAAGTAAGACCTATTAAGGCAAACCCCAAATTCGATTAATAGGCCAAGGCCGTATTGAGTTAACAAAACTCGAAGGGAAATAAGACCAACTCAGGCAATCCCAATTTATAAAAGGCTAAGGCCAAACCAAGCTAAATTCGAGGACAATTAGAACTTGCCAAGGCAAAACCTCGATTCTTTAAAAGGGTTAAAGCCAAATCAAATCGTTAAAGTTTGAAAGGGATCAAAATTTGCTAAGGCATGATCCCGATTTCTTAATAGGCCAAGGCCACATCGAACTAAAAAAGTTCGGGGATAAACGAAACCTACTAAGGAAACTCCGAATTCATAAAGGGCTAAGGCCGAATCGGGTTAAAACCTGTTAAGACTGATTCAGTTCCTTAACGGACCAAGGTCCTCTCGAGATGTGGACCTTATTCGACCGGCCATGGAGGAAGAAAATCTATGGTGAAATAAATCCTAGCTAAGGCAGGAAAGTTTGCAAGATATAAAAACTTTAGAACAAAGTTAGACAAAATAAAGGAATTATTTTATATATGCAAATTACAAAAAGGCCATATCATTTTACAGGCAACCTCAGTCAGAATCATCTTCTTCTTCCTCAGGGAAGGCCCGTCTCCTAGCTTCGGCTTCGACCTTTGCTGCTTCATCGACCTCAGAAGATAGATCGAAGCCTCGAGCTTGTAGCTCCTCGAGGACGGAGAGACGGGTCTGGCACTTGGTGTATTCGACCAAAATCTTTGATTGCTCCTGGGCGGCCTCAACATCAGCTCTGTATTGAGCTATCAAATCATCGGCGTCGACTTTGGACGTGGCAATCTCGGACTTTGCTGATTGCAGCTCGTTCACCAGAACATCCCGGTCCTGGGTGAGCGTCTCGACTTGATATTGAAGAGATTCAGTGCTCTTAGTCAAAACTCCGATATTTTCTTGCGCCTCCAAAATCTGCTCTTCCAAGGGAACTATGCGAGCTTGGAGGGTCTCCTTTTCCGAAGTCAATATATCGGCCTTGGATATCCATTTTCTGGTTTCTGCCTTGGCCTCACTCACTGCAGACCGAAGTTGATTTAATCGGTCAGCTTGCTGCCCCAGTTGGTCGACTGCTTTGTCATGCTCTCTTCGCATGAAGTCCAGCTCGGCTCGAAGGTTCGACATCTCCCCCTCGAGTCGCTGGCGCTGTGCCTTTTCTTGTGCCATTTCTTCCCTTTGCCGAAGGAACGCCTCGTGATGAAGCACCGAAGACTGCAAGGCGTATATAATAAAACAGTTAGCACAAGTCTAAGGATAAGATAACGGGCGCCAAATAGAGCCAATGAGGAAAGGTACCTTATTTGATGCCTGTTGAGCTTCGTTGAATAAACAGGCCGAGTCCACCGCATCCATTCAGCCTGATCCTCTTCGGTCACCAAACAACGAAGGTAGCTAGCCACGCCTACAGGCGCAGCCAAAGCTCGAGCATCTTTAGGAATGGTGAACTTTATTACCTTCTTCCGATCAGGATTGGAGCTTGGAGCGGGAAATCTATCGACTAACTTAAGACCGATAGACACCCCACTCGTCTCAGCAGGGGGACTCCTTCTCGGCACTTCGAGCTCGAAGGTATCAGCCGATGGCACTCCATCGAAGAACTCTTTGAAGGCTCCTGCTGATACTGGTCCTTTGCTCGGCGTGTGCGTCCTTGCGGCCTGGGCTTCATTCAGAGTTGCCTCCGAAAAGGAGGGAGAATCCATTGTCTCTGGGAGGTCCGAGATTCCTTTTGCTGCCTCCCCTGCATCGGCACATACCCCGGTCCTCGTCCTTGCCTCGAGATCCTCTACTCGAGGGATGCAAGCTTCATCGACCGCTGGCTCAGGGACTGTCCGAGGTGGTTCATTATTTAAAGTATCGAGGCCTCTATCTTCCTCGGAGTCGTAGCTCAGTTGGATAGCCAGATCAGCGATTCTGGGCTTACGAGCTATGCTTTTCTTCTTAACCCTCCTTTTCTCAGGCTCTGAAGGACCGGGGACTTCTTTTCTCTTTTTCTCTCCCTCCTTCTCCGAGGCAGGGGGAGTGCAGGGAACTTCTCCACCGATGGACGCTGGCCTCAACTCAGCGTCCTTCGATAGACCTCTGGAGAAAGGGGGAATTAGTGGCAACACCGATCACTTGAAATAAGAAAGATGAATATTATTGATCTCACCATGATTTTTGGCCTCCCAAAGGCCCTTCGATATTTCACGCCAGGCGCGTTCCGAGTAAGTCCTTTAGGCTACCACCTTCCGGACCCACTCTTCCAAATGCTGAATCGCAGTCGGCGGTTGGGGAACAGCTACATTTTCCAAAATATATTAGTAACATAACAAACAAGAAACAACAAATGAATTACGATGGGAAAGTGGTTCTTACGATTCATGTTCCACTTTTCGGGGGACGGCATATCTTCGGCAGGGATCAGTTCCAATGTCCTTATTCGGACAAATCGGCTCATCCAGCCCTGTCCTTGTCTTCATCGATGCTCGAAAATGGAGCTTTGCTTGCCCGACGAGCGATTTTTATCAGTCCCCCTCAAAAAATTCGGGGATTGTATAGGCGTAGCAGATGATCGATGGTGAAAGGATGTCCACCGATATTGCTCACAAAAAAGCGGAAAAGAAGAACTATCCGCCAAACTGAGGGGTGAATCTGCCCCAAAGTAACATTGTACCTTTTACAGAAGGCGACAATGAGGGGGTCCAAAGGTCCCAACGTGAAGGGGTAAGTGTAAACACTCAAATAACCATCCACGTGGGTGGTAATTGCCTCATCCTGAGAGGGAACTACCACATCTTTGTTAGTCCAGTTACAATCTATTTTCACCCTCTCTATGGTTTTGCCCATAATCGAGCTTATGTATCTGGCGACCGGTTCACCGCGGCCCGGTGCCGAAGAGGCCTTCTCTACCTTAAAATTGGAGCCCATTGGGCATCCGACCGGTATGAAAGCTTTAAGAGAAGGCTCCGTCGAAGTTTCTTCAACAACGACAGGCTCGACCTCCTCAGAAGGTTGAGAAGAAGAAGGATGCTGCTTCTGAGGAACAAATTTGGATGTTTTCGCCATTGAAGACAAAAGATGGAAAGCAAGCAGAATTGAAGTAAACAAAAGGAAGTTTCTTGGAGAGCACAAGTATAGAGAACTTAAGCAAGATAACACTCAAATGATGCAAACTTGGAAACTGGAGAATGAAAGGGCTAGTTATACCTTTCAAAAGCGGCGGTTCAGAACATGAGATGGGAAAGCATTAATTGGTATTTGCAGAAGTTGCAGGGTTTGTCGCCAGCAAGGACACGAAAGGACCTTTTTTGACATCGGCCACGTGCGTCATCATTGTGTCGTCACCCATCAGCAAGACGTTTTTAGGTTATATGATTTGACGCTTCGAACTTCGTATCGTACTCAATAAGTGTGCTCTCACTTAACCTAATCTTGAAAGGTGGTGGCTCATATCATTTCTTGTCATTACTCTCCAATAAACAAGGGGACTAGCTGTATGGGGTCGGATACAATCGAGCACATAAGAAACATTGGTCTTGGGTGCAACTCGAGGTCGGTCTCTTGTAGATCAAGACTGGCACTTCGAGAAGGGAAGTTCGAGGTCGGGTATCATTGGTTTAAAGTTCGAGGCCAAAGTGTTTGAGATGAGGTGGTCGAGACCGGTCTGGGTAAAGCATCTTATGGTAAAAATATCAGATTCGCGTAATGGAAGGGCCGAAAATCTCGTGGTATGTAATTATCTCGGCGGGAATCACAGCCCAAATCATCAAAGACGTTGAACCCAGTACTTTTAGGGATCTTTTACCCTATAATTAGGTCTTTTACCTTGTATAGAATTCCTCTCCCCTCCTATATAAAGAATTCAACTCTATTGTATACGGGACACAACATACTATCAAGAGAACAGTTATCATATTTTGACTATCCTCTACATAAACTATTTATTTCATTATTGTTCATTCCGTCACAGCAAAATTACTCAACTTTGGTGGTTTGTTCGTTATTTCATTTATTTAAATCAGCCTTTATTTATCGTTTATTCTTTAATTGTATCAGGCCAAGTCACGTATTCTTAATACTACGTACAAATTCAATTGTTACTCGAATTTTAAGGTAAAGAGATAAACAACTATGTAATACATATGTCTTTGGTAGGTATATATACTAAGGAGTTATGCATCTGAATGGTTGTGACTATTAATGAAAGGGTGTTTAGGTTTAGTTATTTTAGTTTTTTTTATTGATTAATAAATTGATACGATATATAGTTTTTTCTTAAAATAAAATAGGTTAATTAAAAGGACATTTAAGTAATTTGATTTTTTGATTCTAGGGCTCCCATTTTTAATATAGTATAGATAATAGTTCAACACATACGCATATGTTTTGAGGTGGAAAAAAAACTTAAATAGTGCAGTTAATGAAAAAAAATATAGGGAGTCCTTAAAGGGGCCAATTTTATAGCCATTAAAACCAGAGAAAATGACACTCAGAGCCCTTTAAAAGATTTAATGATCAAAATGCTTCCTTTTATCTGAAAAAAGATAAAACATGCCTCTTTGAAGATTTTAAGACCAGGTTGCTCCTCCTTTCTATGGATAGGTTTCACCAAAGGTCCTTCTCCTTTTCTTTCTTTATTTTTTTTACTTTTTTAATCTTTTTTATTTTTTCGTATTTGGTTGTTATTTTTAACTTTTTTTTTTTGTTTCTATTAAAATTATGCACTCTTATTCATTTTTTCTTATTTTCTTTTCTTTTTTATAGTTATCTTCTCTTCTTTTTTTTTTTTTTAATTTTTCTAGTAGTAACCTCCTCACTCTTTTTTACTTTATTTTTTCTTAATTTTTTTGATGTATTTTTATTTTTCTTACTTTTATTATTTTCACTAAAATCTCTTCATCAAAATATTTTGTCACTTAATTTTCATTTGTTAAATTATTTTTCCTTTTAATCTTTTCTGTTATTTTTTTCGTAAAATTCTTCTGCAAAAAAATGTTACCACTTTTTTATATTTATATTTATATTTAAATAAATAATCAATTTTTAAATTTGTATTGGGATAATTTCTGCACTATCACTAATTGATTATGATTACCAAGAGTTACCATGTTACTCTTTTTTATTCTTTTAAATATTTATATATTTTTTTGCAATTTTTAAGAAATTTTAGATCACTCTTTTTATCTTTTTTGCTCTTTGTAATTATATCGATAGTCCTAAAATTTGGTATACTATGTTAATCATGGTATACCAATGTGTAGTATATCAAGAATACCATCAGTCAATACTAATTATAGTATACCAATATGTAGTATACCAAGAATATCGAGAATACCATCATTCAATAATAATTATGACATACCAAGTTGTAGTATACCAAGAATATTATGGATACAATTTAACATACCAGTAATATTATTGTATACTAACGTGTAGTATACCAAGAATATTGAGAATATCATCATTAAACAATAATCATGGTATATCCAGAATATAAAGAATATCATCATTCGACACTAATCATTGTATACTATTCTGTAGCATACCAAAAATATTATGGATAGTATTTAACATAGAAATAATATCATGGTATACCAATTTATAGTATACCAAGAAATATTGGAAATATCATCATTCAACAGTAATTATGGTATACGATTTAACATACTCAAATAAAGTACTCTATGTTTAAATACTAATCATATTATAGCAGTTTGTAGTTCACCAAGAATATTGAGAATACCATGATTCAACATTAATCATGGTATATCAATGTGTAGTATACCAAAAATATTGGGTATACCATTTAATATAGTCAAACAAAGTATACCATGAATCAATACTAATCATGGTAATACCAATGTGTAGTATATCCAAGTTATTGGGAATAGCATTTAATATACTCAAATAAAGTATACCATGATTCAACATTAACCTTGGTCTACTTTGTAGTAAATCATTGTAAATATCTTTTAACATATTCAAAGTGTCACTAGACCAATCAAGATTGTACCCTTGCTTAGTACAAGATTCAAAATTAAAGGATTCTATGATATGAATCTTTAGCCTTATGATTATGTAAATTTTTAGCTGTATGGTAATCTTTTACCCAAGGAAGGGGACTGTCTGTAACTAAATACTGCAGGACTTCAAACTATGTGTCTAGGATACCCCGAAGGACTCATTGGATTTCAATGGCCTTCAATAACTTCAAATAAACGGCCTTCTCACCAGACGCTAGACGTAGCCACAAAGGATAATCTGAAGTCTACAATATTTAGTACGACTATATCACCATCTTGGAACCAAGCTAAATACTTACATAATATAAGTTAACTATTCATAGATTAGAGTCTCTTGATTTTAATAAAGTCTAGTTCATCGTTTATATGAAACTGAGAAGTAACGTATTCAACATAGATATGATTTAGCCGGCTATGAGTCCGGCCATCGGAGAAGAAACTATAATAAAAGAAGGGAGTACCTGAGAGTTGTGCCCAAAACTTGGATGATTTTTGATTTCTTCTATACAAAAATGAAAGATGTCGAACTTTATAAAACTGTCTTGTTTAGAGAAAAGGTAGAGCAAATCTAGAAAGAGGAAATAAAGAACTTCTAAAAACCTTCTCCCCTTTACAACTGAAGCAAAATCCTCTATTTAAAGAAAGAAAAAGAACCTATCTACAGTGATCTACAGTGCCTCTATCAGTGCACAGTGACAGGTATCACTGTCTTAGGTCCCATGATTATAACATGTGGGGTCCACCATTTTATTTTGTCGATTTTATCAGCCGACCTTTTCCCTTGAGCTTTATCGAGCTTTTTCATTTTCTGGATAAAATTTTCAACGCTTTGAAGATCTACTTCTTCAACTCGTTCTTCTTCTTGGGCATCGTTTGACATGCTTTCAGTATCCTCATTAACTGAATGGCTAGTATCGCTTTTCATAGAACTGTCTGATTTTTCAGCAATTTGTTTAATGGATTGAAGTAGATTTCTTCGAACTTCTTCCATGTATCGAGCTATCATTTCTTTTTTGTTGCCTTCTTGAAAATTAATCTTCCTAGAAACATATTTAATCGAAGTATTTTCAAGCATTACTTCTTTTGAGTTAGACTTATAAGTCTTTATGGCTAACATAATATCATCAATTAGCTCTTGCCCGTTTAACTGATCTGTCTTTGGGTCTTTCTTCATTAGTTTGTCCCAAAAATTATTGAAATAAGTCCGGTACAAATAAGGGATGTCTTCTTGGGTATAACCGACTTCTGGTACCCATTTATAAATCTATGGGATAGAGAATTCCAGAGAGAAGTATATTTATAACCTATTTTTTGTGGCCAACATATATGATCTTGCTAGTATAGAGTATCCATATCAAGAGATACTTGAATCCACTCATTGTATAATTGTTTGAATACCGCTGGAAATATTTCAATCCTTGGACCGTGGTATGACCACCAGTTTAAAAATCAATTTGGAATATTTTTTGAAAATACTTTGGCACAAATTTTTATAAACCAAGTACGCATGTGCTTCTCATTATTATAAAATAAAACGTTATCAAAAGCCTAGATATAATCCCAGTAAGTATAATTAAATCTTTTGTCTTCAAGTATCACTTGACGTTCTTTCATAGTGGAAGTTCCCCACTCTTCAGTAGATATAATCTGCTTAATGATGATCTTTGAGAAGTTGTAAACATTCTCTTCTGCGTTATAACCGCGAAAGTGCTGAGTTTCTGCACTTCCTGAAATAATTAGAATATTTTCGTAATACGTCCGGGTTTTGTATGACTTACCCGAAAAATATAATTTCTCAATCAAATACATCTGGAGTATCTTTCAAGGTTCATTTTCCACTGTAAATCGTGGTTCTCTAAATGAAATATCATTTCCTTTTTTATCAATTTCTCATAACTCTTTATATCATCGGAGTCTTCAGCTGCCACATTTACATAAGTATCACTATGCGTGATTTTTTGCGAGGCTAAATATGCCTGCATATGCTCGTATAACGGGCTATTTTTTGGAATATCTTCCAAATTAATAGTGCTTGAGGATGATCCTCCTCTTTCTTGAGAAATCTTTTCATTTATTAATACTTTCCCCCCTCTTTGTAGCACAGGGGATGGGGGTGTGTATGATCCCCGACCACCTCGGCCTCTATAATTGCTGTAATTTCCACGTCCTCTTCCCCTATTAGAGGAATTTTTGGACGGCCATTGATGGCTCATCCTGCATATAAAAGATATCTCGTTATTCATTCTGTAAATATTCACGAGATAGAAAATCTAGAAGGGAATTATCAACTCCCTTTTTATAATCAATTTCAAAATCAAATGGAGCTAATTGAGCTTGCCATCTTGCAAATATCATTTTTGAGGCATCATGTTTAAAATCTTTATTAAACATAAATTTTACTGCCTGTGTGTCAGTTATTATTAAGAACTTTTGATTATATAAGTCATCCTGAAATTTCAAATTACATTTCACAATTGTAAGCATTTCATGTGCCATGGTAGCATATTTTCTCTGTGTCGCGGTCCATTTACCTGAATAGTATCGTATTATATACTCTTTTTTGTCGTGAGGGTTAACTTATTTTAAAATACCCTCCAAAGACAATATTAGAAGCATCGGTTTCTATAATCTTTTTCCATAAAGGATTAGCTAAAGCCAAACATGGAAGGGTAGCGTCTTTCTTCTTTGCTTGGTTAACTATCTCAGTATGACTATCCGTCAAAGGAGATTTATAATTCTTTTTTAATCTATCGTATAAGGGAGCAAGATCTCGAGACATATTCTTATAAAAAGGAGATATATAATTTAAACTACCAAGAAATCTCTGTAGATGAGTCCTATCGGTAATTATATCAGAAAATTTAGAAGCAAAATCTATAACACGTTGAATAGGTGTGATTTTTTCCTGACAAATATAATGACCAAGAAAACGAATATTAGTCTGAAATAAACTCATTTTCGGTTTTGATATAACTAAACCGTTTTGAATGATAATTTTCTTAAAAATGTTGAGATGCTTATAATGCAATTCAAGCGTTTTCGAATACACCAGAATGTCATCTATATAGACAATTATAAAATCCATATAAGGATTGAATATATCATTCATAATTTTTTGAAATTCTGAAGGACCATTTTTAAAACCAAAAGGCATAACATTCCATTCATATTGTCCAAAAGGAACATTAAAAGCAGTTTTATAAGTATGCTCTTTGAATAATTGAATTTGCCATATCCAGGTTTTAAATCAAGTTTTGAAAATATATTGGCATCATATAATCTTGAAAGTAAATCCTTTTTATTAGGGATCGGGTATCTAATCCATTTTAAAACCTTATTTAATAGTTTATAGTTTATATCTAACCTGGGAACTCCCCGTTCCTTTTCAGCAGCATTATTGACATAAAATGCGGTACATGACCAAGGAGATCTAGAGCGTTTTATTAAACCCTTTTGTAAAAGATTGTCAATTTTCTTTTTACAGAACTCTACTAGTTCAGAGTTCATTTGGCAGGGTCTCGATTTCGTCGGAGTATTATCTTCAGAAAATGAGTCTTCACATGGAAGGGAGACCACATACTTTTTTCTATCCCAAAAAGCAATTGGGTGATCAGCACATATAGAAATAGCAAATTGTTTAGAAATCAATTTAATCTTTTCCTAAACTTTGGCAGAATTCTATGTATCAATTATTGACATGCTGTAAATTTCATATTGCAAGTATTTCGTATGACTATGCTTCATATTAATCAAAGTATTAATATCACGCATAACCATATCAGTAATAAAAGTAAAAGAAATTTTTCTATCATTATAAACAACATCAAATCCCTTTTTATCGACCCTAGTAAATGGGTAGATAGCACTTATTAAGGGCGTTCCAAGAATAATTGGAGGGCGTAATTGATCCTTAACTAATATGAAGAAGTGAAGAATACACATCTTCTGCTGGCAAACACAAGCATTAGGTAGTTTGTATTCCATTTTCATCTTATCACCAGATGCAGACTTGACATTATGAGAAGTCTTATGATAATATGGGGTTGGAATTAACCCTTCTTGTATACACCAAACATCTGCACCGCTATCTATTAAAGCAGTTTCAATCACAGAAAAAATATTATCAATTAAAATAGTACATTTCACATACCATTTATGAGCAGTAACAATTTGCATCATTCCAAGAAACATATCATGTTTTTGATTTAAAACAATCTATTTTGAAAATTCAGAAATTTCTTCTAAATCATTTTCTTCAGGTATAAAAATTCCCTTTTTCTTATTATCAACAGGTATCTCATTTAAAGAAGAAGATTTTTCTATTTGAGTTATTCGATGATCCAAAATTATTTGATTTTACTTTAAATATTTAATCTCGTTTTTTAACTTTTCAACTTCGATTTTTAAGTTATCCATTGAAGAATCATAGCTGAAAGTCTTTGGCTTGTTTTTTGCTAAAAATCTTCTTTGAACTTCTGCAAACGAATAAGGAGCTTCATCTAGTAAATCTCGTTTATTTTGTAATGGCTTATCTGCCGAATTTGAAGAAGTAGAAGCCATGTTAATAATCTTTTCTCGGAGATTATTATCAGAGACTTCCTTTAGTAGTTCTAAAATATTATCAGAAAAATTGGTTTAATTTCAAGATCTTGAAACTGTGATTGTAATTTATAAAAGTCCATGGTGTTACAAGAACAATTACCAGGTTCACAATTATCACAAGTATCGCTATCAGAATTGGCACTATGAAGTAAATTCAAAGAATCCTCAGAGCCGTACTTATTCGAAGAACTCCTATCATATTCTTTTCCCGATGATTCATCTATTACCTTAAGAATCTGATCTCTAGATCTGTCGTCTAGTTCTAATGCTAAAGCTTTCAACTTTTCCTTCTTACAATTTGGAGCAATATGGCCAAACTTGCACATTTGTAGCACTTAATATCTTTCAGATCTCTTTTCGATCTGTTTTTAACAAATCAATTTTCTTTGCGAAACTTCTTACTCGCATCTCGCTCTTCTTTTGACGTATGTCTATATTTCTTACCTTTTCTTCAGTAAACCTTATCATCCTTATCACTTCTTTTCTTTTTATGAGGAGAATATATTTCTCCCATACCGAATTGATGGCAAAAATCTCTTAACTGATTTCTCTCAGTTAGTCTTTGTCTCTAATTTGCTGATTTAATTTTAGCTCATTACACAAGTTAAGTCCTTGTGTACAAACACCTATCAGTTTGCCATAAGTATAAGTATTATACAAAATCTGAGCGGTATTATCTCTAAAAGTCTTTCTCACTCTTTCTGCAAATAAATGAGGCAAACCATCAATGAACTTTACCTTCCAATGGTTAGCATTGCTTTCAGGTAGATCCATAACCCTACAAAGAAAAGTGTCCTTATACCACCTAAATTCTCCTAAGTGTTTACACTTAAGGCCATCTAACATAGTACGAATAGTTTCGTACATGTTGGTAAATCTACCACTAAAATATTCTATAATGGTTAAAACTAGAGTATAGACAGCATATTGCCTATTTGGTAATAGAGGACGACCTAAAGTATCAATCCTGGTTCAGGTGTGGTAGCCTCCATAATAGCCGCCTTGTCTATCATTGACAAGAAATTATCCCACCAACCTCTTATTGGCCAGTACGTGCAGCAATAATCATTTTACAGATAATCTTATCGGTATTTCTATCACTAGTGGCTTTACAAATAGTAGAATACATCATCATTCTATGGACCAAGATACTGATTTGCCTAACAGTTAATCCGTCAAGGTTCCATTCATAAATGGCATCACCATTATAACGAGTGTTAGTTTGATTCTACTCTCTTTCTTCCACTAAAATATCATGTGGAGTTGGTTTGGGATAATAATGGGTATGCATCCTAGGTTTTATCAGCATATCTGCTACTTATTTTTCTAAGCTTATTAAGCTCAGACCACATAATTTCCTTATGATCTTTGGAAGGGTCTAAGATATTCTTAGAAAATTCAGATGTCATCTCAATGGGTTTTAAATCTAGACTAGCTAACTTATCATTCACTGGTTTTTCTAAGTCTGCTTTAGACTTAAGGTGAAAACCTTCTATTTCAACATGTCTCTGCATAGGTGATTCTATTACCGTTTTGCTAGAAGAAGCAGCCGAATTAGGTATAACCGTTGTAGACCTTACAATCATCGAAGTTTCTTTAGGAGTACTAATCTTCTTGACTAAATCAATTAACTCTCCTATTCTGGAGTCTAGGAAACTAATATGCTCACCTAAAACTTTAACATACAAAGACATATATTTGTTTTGAGCAATTATTTTATTAATTTCTCTGACGCTAATTGATGCAACATCATCATCAACAACAAATTTCTGAAAAACAATAAATGTTATGCCTGTATTATTGTCTTCGAATTAAACACAAATTTGCCCTTTTGGGGTCTGGAAAATATGAGAATAATCATGATTAATAACTATATTAGCTTGTTGACTCGAAGATATTATCGAGTCTAAAATCCATATAGAGGAAAAATCAATTTCATCACATTTGATAGGTCTCCTAGTGGTGACCTTGAATTTTGCGAAACTAGTCTCCAATAGTATAGACTGACTAGACGAATTTGTCAATTTGCAGCGAGGATTTAAAGTAGACAAAAATTTATAATAAATCCTATATGACAAACAGATAAGTTCAGATCTAGGTGCATAATTATAACCATGTGTTTTAACATTTAAAGTTAAATCATCAAGAATATTAACATCAGAAAGAGATAATTGTAAATTGGGTTGTGTATTGAAATATACAGGACCATAAGCTACCGTAGATTCAATTGAACCCATCACAGACTGTCGAAAATTCAAAATTCTGGCATATCTTAAAGCTGCCAAGAAAGTCTCTGGTAACTCTTTAAGAGTTAATGGTTTAAAGGCAATTTGAACCATACCAATATGAACAAAATTATACTTATATTTATAAATATTAATGTCATGATTATGTAACAAACGAATAGTCTGTTCTGAATAATTTAAACCAAGAGATTACTCTGTTGTTTTTATTAGTTATTTAGACGACAATTTAAAGTATGTCATGAATAGTAATCCTGTTATATGGTGTATTATATCAAAAATATTGTGAATGCCGTTTAACAATATCATTCACAATATAAAGTATCTTATATAACAGTATTAATAATAATACACTGTAGGAAATTATATTCTATAATAGTTGTAAAAAAGTATACTTTTGTATACTAAATAGTATATTAGTATCTGTTAAATGTAAAGCTAGATAAAAATATACAGGTCTACTAAAATAAGTTGATATTGTTCTATAAAAGATACATTAAACATTTTATGGAAAATTTTAGGAAATTATATCCTTTAGACTAAAAAATTAATTTAATATTTTGTAAATTAATTTTGTGCATAAACAAATAATTATCACATAAATATTAAAATGGATAATCAAATAAAATAAATTCTCTGTATAATTCCTTGTAATAATCAATAGTGAAAACAAATCTCCAAACTCCTCGAGTTTGCGAAATAATAATATAATATTTATGTTTGAGTACAAAATGAAGAAAGAAATTATTATTTTAAAATAATAAATTGAAAAACATGAAATAAAAGAAGTGGATACATTATCAAACTATAATTAAATGACGTTAAAAAAAGAAAATAAAAGGGCACTTCAATGAAATCATGTAAAAAAGAATGAGACAAAAATTAAAAAGGGAGCCAATTTAATCAAATAAAGTAAAAAAAAGAAAAAGAAAAAAAGAAAAACCAATAAAGTGGGCTACTCTAATTAAGTCAAGTAAAAACGAAAAATATAATAAAAGTACAAATCAAGTACAAAACAATATAAACCATAAATTAAAAATGAGCCACTATTAAACTAGGTAATAAAAAGAAAATAAATTAAGGCTCAAAAGGGGTAGCAAAGGATAAAAGTGTTTGGGTAGCAGAATAAAATACCTTCGTCATACCAAACTTTAAAAAATGCCAAGTACAAGACATGCAATTTGTACATAAGCAAATAAGTCATACATTATCTCTTGACCGCATCGGAATTGATAGCCATATCCACAACTTTTCCTTCTATGTCTATTACATACAAAGCACCATTGGTTACACTCTTGTCACAATGAATGGCCCCTGCCAATTTGGGGTGAACTTGCCTTTAGCTTCAGCCTGATGTGGAAGAATGTGTTTCAATACTAGCTGGCCCACCTCGAATTTTCTAGGGTGCACCTTCTTGTTGTAGGCTCGTGCCATTCTTTTCTGATACAACTGACCATGACACACCACTGCTAATATTTTCTCATCAATCAAACTCAGCTGCTCTAGCCGGTTTTTAACCCACTCATCATATTCAATTTCAGCTTTCACAACGATCTGAAGGGATGGAATCTCAACCTTCGCATGTATAATTGCCTCAGTTTCATATACCAACAAATAAGGAGTTGCACATAGTGAAGTGCGAACAGTAGTGCGACGGCCCAGCAAAGCAAAAGGCAACTTTTCATGCCACTACCTAGAATCTTGCACCATCTTATGAAGTATCTTCTTTATGTTCTTGTTAGCAGCTTCAACAACTCTATTTGCCTTGGGATGATATGGAGTAGAATTCCGATGCATAATCTTGAACTGTTGGCACATTTCTTTCATCAAGTGACTGTTAAGATTAGCAGCATTGTCTGTGATGATTACCTTGGCAATTCCGAACCGGCAAATGATATTTGAATGAACAAAATCTACCACCACCTTCTTGGTCACGGACTTGAAAGTCACAGCTTCTAGCCACTTGGTAAAGTAATCAATGGCTACAAGAATAAACCTACGTCCATTTGATGCACAGGCTCAATTGGTCCTATAACATCCATGTCCCAAGCAAAAAAGGGCCAAGGTGCCGACATTGTGTGCAACTCGGATGGTGGAGAATGAATCAAATCATAGTGCACCTGGCATTGATGGCACTTGCGAACAAAGCAGATGCAATCTTGTTCCATGGTAGCCAATAATAGCCTGCTTGAAGTATCTTCTTTGCCAAGACATACCCGTTCTTATGTGGCCCGCAAACTCCGGAGTGCACTTCACTCATTATAGTTGAAGCCTCTTAAACATCCACGCACCTTAGTAATTCCAGGTCTGGAGTTCTCTTGTACAAGATTCCACCACTTAAGAAAAATCTACTAGTCAGACGCCGGATGGTTCACTTTTGATCACCTGTGGCATGTAATGGATATACCTCGAACTTGATGTATTCCTTGATATCATGGAACCAAGGTTCACCATCAAGTTCTTCTTGAATCACATTACAATAAGCATGTTGATCACGAACTTGGATATGCAAAGGATCGACGTAAGTCTTATCTCGATGGTGCAACATTGACCCTAGAGTAGCCAAGGCATCGACAACTCATTATGAATCCTGGGAATATGTCTGATTTCTACTGACATAAATCATTGACGAAGATCATGCAGACACTATCGATACTGTATGAGCTTCAGGTCCCGACTTTCCTATTCTCCCTGAATCTGGTGAACCAACAAATGTGAATCTCCCAAAATCAGTATTTCCTGGACTCCTATTTCTATAGCTAACCTCAAACCCAGAATGCATGCTTCGTACTCGGCCATGTTATTGGTGCAATAAAATCGAAGTTGAGCTGTTACAGGGTAGTGCAACCCTGTTTCAGAAATGAGTACAACCTCTATTCCAACACCTTTCATGTTAGCGGCTCTATCAAAAAAGAGTTTCCAGCCCGACTTTTCACTAAGATCAACCTCATCAATATATAAAACTTCTTCATTAGGAAAATAGGTCTTCGATGGCTTATATTCTTCATCCCGCCGGATTCTTGGCCAGGTGGTCGACCAAGCTTGGGCTTTCATCGCGGTCCAAGTGACATAGTTAATGTCAAACTCTGTGAGTAAAATCTGCCACTTTGCAAGTTTGCCTATGGGTATAGGCTTCTGAAAGATATACTTTAGAGGATTCATGCGAGAAATGAGGTAAGTAGTATAGGACGAAAGATAATGCTTCAACTTTTGTGCCACCCAAGTCAAAGCGCAACATGTCCTTTTCAAGAAGAGTATACTTAACCTCATAAGGAGTGAACTTCTTATTGAGATAATAGAGTGCTTGCTCTTTCTTGCATGTGATGTCGTGTTGACCAAGTACACAACCAAAAGAATTATCCAGGATTTTCAAATACAGGATTAGAGGTCTCCTAAGCTCGGGCGGGACCAGCACAGGTACCTCTTGATCTTATCAAATGCTTCTTGACACTCGTCAGTCCACTTGACCACGACATTCTTCTTTAGCAACTTAAATATGGGCTCACAGGTTATTGTGAGTTGAGCAATAAACCTGCTGATGTAATTTAACCTTCCAAGCAAGCTCATCAGCCTGGTTTTATTCTTGGGAGGTGGTAATTTATGGATGGCCTTGATCTTTGATGGATCTAACTCAATACCGTGCCATTCAAGTTAGGATTTGGTTTCTCTTCAAAGTGTTTTAGCTCTTTATTTATTTCCTCAAATACTGCTTCTTCATCATATTATACTTTTTCACCATATTCTACTTCTTGGTTCATTAATTCAAGATTGGAATGGCTTTTAAGACTTGGTTGAAAATTCTTCATGCATGTCATGTCATTAGAACCAGCATAAAAAAAACTGTACAAAAGAAAAATAAAATAGAGCACCATTAGGAATAACAGAAAATGAAAAACTGCATTTCATTGAAAATAAAAAGATAGAAGGGTTTGAACATCAAAACAAGTGAAAATAAAAATCTGAATTACAACCTTGGAATAACCTAGATAACAGAAAGGAAAACAAAGCAAACTATCAAAACTCCTTCCGGGTGGGGAGAGGAGTAGCTTCTCAATTGCTAAGCTTCACATTTGGCCCAACGAGCTACACATCTGCGTTACTAGAACCTTCCCCAATTTCCATCATGCTAACCTCAACAAACAGACGCTGGAACCTCCTGATCAGCTCTTTAGTAACATCAACTACAGGTTTCGAGACTGATGATATTAGACGTTTTGCGACCCTTGGCGTGACAAAAGACTTGGAGAGGTGTGGAACAGGCTTGGGGAGCGACCATACTTTCTCTTTCTACTTTTTAGTCCTTTTTACGTCCTTCTCTGTTGGCGTGAATCCAAAACCAAATATAGCAAAGTTTTCACGTGGGCACATTGGATGCACAATACCCTATAGAGATGAACCCATATCTTTACCCCGCACAAAATCATCTTCAACATCTCATTTGCTACCATAATGGACGCGGAGGATAGCCTCAGCCCTGGAATACATTCTCCTTCAGGAATCTTCTCAACAGAAACTGTTTTGAAATCCTGATAGACCAAAGGTCTTTTATCATCTTCGCTTCAATAAATGGAACAGACAGGTCATTATAAGCATATATGTCCTCATCACCATGCACAACTATTTCCTGCTTGTCCCATTCAAATTTTACCATTTGATGCACAGAAGACGTAACTGCGTTAGCCGCATGTATCCAGGACCTGCCCAACAAAAAAATTGTAGGAGACAGCCATATCTAGCACTATTCCATAGTGAACTCAAGTGGCCCTATTGAAAATTCGAGCATTATATCACCGACAGAATCTTTCCCTCCCACGTCAAAGCCTCGAACACGTCCACTATTCATGTGGATTCTTTTAGTGACGATCTATTGCAAAGTTAGACGGGCAAATATTTGCACTAGAGCATTATTAACCAGTACCCTCGAGACAAAAGAATCCTCGCACTTTACCGTGGGATAAAGAGCTCGATTGTGTTCTGTACCCTCCATAGGAAGTTCATCGTCTGAGAAAGTGATCCTATTTGCTTCGAAGATCTTTTTAGCAATCTTTTCCTAGTGATTCAATGTGATCTTATCAGGAACATGTGCCTCATTCAAAATCTTCAACAGGGTGTTGCGGTGGTCATCTGAATGTATTAGTAAAGACAAAAAAGAGTTCTGAGCCGGTGTTTTCCTTAATTGCTCCACAATGGAGTTGTCTTACAACTTTCATCTTTTTCAAGAACGCTCCAGCCTCTTCTTAGGTGACCGGCTTCTTTATTGGCATTTGGCTATCCTTGAACGACTTGGCCTTCCTCAATTCTTCCGGGGTAAAACACTTCCAAGAATGAGTCAGTCCTCCGGTCTCATTGACTTCTTCCTCCACTTCTTTCCCTTTATACGTCACTATTACTCGTTTGTAGTTCCACGGGACAACCTTTGTATCAACCACTGGCAATTGGATCACTGGCTTAATAACAACATGGGTAATGGGAGCCCCTTTCACGACTACAATAGGCTTTCTCGGGATCCCTGACACAAACACTTTCGGCTTTTCCTAACTTGCCCCAGCATCCTCCGAAGGCCCTTTCATAACCAACACATGTGGCTTCATGTTGAGCATGCTTAATTTTTCTGTCACTCCTTCAACTGTCAAAGGCATTGCTTTTGTAGAGTCTAGAGCCTTAACTAAATTATCTTCATTAGCGCAAATCATCAAGACGGACTTGGAAGTTCTCGGATCCCCATCCTTACGAACTATTTCAATCATGTGTGTCTCCGCATGGGATGACAAAGGATTTTGGTTGATGTTTGGCATATCCGAACTCTGTACTACAATTTGATTTGTATCAAAAAGCTTTTGGATTGCTCTTTTCAAATGCCAAAACTTCTCTATGTCGTTCTCGGAGCATCAGAACAATATGCGCATCTCAGAGAATAATCAAGGTTCTTTGGGGGTGGATTCGTTATCTTTGCCTCAGTCGGCCTAAGCACGTCCAATTGCCTCATCATTTGAAACAAGCTGGCATAGGATTCTCCAAGAGGGGTGAAGGTTTCTTTCTGCTGCTGCATTTCTCTCTTATACTCCAGCATTGGTCGAAAGTTCGGACCAGTAGGGTTTTGGTAGGGTTGTGGGGGTGGATTAGGGTTTTGGGGAGCTGGCGCACGTCATTGCGGGTAAGGAGGGGGTTGAGCATATGATTGTGCGTGGTGAGCATGGTATTGGGTTGGTTTGACTAGATATTGAGGATCTTGTGGTTAGAAATAATGTTGGGATGGATTATATGGAGCGTGGGTGTAGGCTTGGGGTTGGGGTCGAGGCTGAGTGTACTGGTGAGGCGGACCCCTTGGTCCACGCCATGGCCCAGAGAAAACCATAGCAACATCATCCTTTTTCTTCTTGCCTAACGAACCTCTTTTGCCATTCTGGATTGCCTGCATGGTTGCTTTTACAGCGGAGTAGCTCATGATCTTGCTTGACTTGAATTCCTCTTCTACCATTTCTTCCATCTTTAACATATCGTTAAAAGGCTTACCCATGGCTGAGATCAAGTGTCCAAAGTAAGTATGAACTTGGGCTTGGAGAAAATACTTAACCATCTCGTCATTTTCCATTGGAGGATTGACTCGGCAGCTTGTTCTCTCCATCTAAGCCCGTATTCCCTTTAGCTTTCATTAGGCTTCTTTTCCATCTTGTTTAGGGACAAACAATCCTAGACAATTTCTATATTGTACTGAAAGTGCCGAGCAAAGGTCTGAGCCATATCGTCCCATGTATACCACCTGCTCGCATCTTGTCGGGTGTACCATTCCAGGTCCGCCCCCACTCAAACTCTGATTGAAAGAGGCCATCAATAGCTCATCCTTCCCGCCAGCGCCTCTCATCTTACTGCAATAACCTCTCAAATGGGCCACGAGATCTCCATGTCCGTCATACAGATCAAACTTTGGCATTTTGAACCCAAACGGTAGTTGGACGTCAGGGAACAAGCATAAGTCCTTGTAAGACACACTTACTTGGCTCTTTACTCCTTGCATGTTCCTTAAAGATTGCTCTGGACTTTTCATCTTCCTGGATACGTCATCTTGCTCTACGTTCTTAGCAGGCTTTTCGGTTTCAACGGGAGGCTCAAAGTGAGGGGTATAGCAATAGGGATCCGGGGCCTTGAAAGTTAGTTCTAGAGCATAGTATTGGGCATCAGGAGCTTTGAATGCAGGTTCACTAGAAGATCGATGGATGGTAGCTTGTGGAGGAGCTACAAGAACAAGTGTGGTTGATGGAACGGGACATGAGGTTGTTTTGGCTGGTGGAGCATGATTCGCATATTTATAAGTATTTCATAGGAGTCCCGTTTACTAAGTTGATGTTTTTGTTCTTGACTTGGTGCTTTTGATTCTTTGAATTTCTTTTATTTTCGGATAATTAAAATCTCAAAGACATGTTAATTTTCTTTTTCTATGTAAAATATTCAGCGTCTAGAATGGTCAGCTCCTTGCTTCTTAGTGAAAATACAATTGCCTAACGGGAAGGTGTCATTCATTAAGAAACTTAAACTTATTTTCTCCAATTTCTATATTAATAACGACATTTTGGACAAGGCCAAAACTTTTAACGGTCAAACGAGATTGGATCTTCACTTCAAATTAATAAGATTTTCAATCACCATTTTTCTCGGATAAAATTCTATATGATTCATTTATGACAGAGAGCCTTACCGCATTATCTCTCAATTAAGATTACCTAACAAGCTATTATTTCCAAAGTTTCTATCTTAACTTTAGTTTAGCTTAAAAACACTAATGGTTGTGCATTTATACGTAACACATTGATCAACATCAAGAAACAAAAGGCTAATAATTAATATGGACAAAAAGTATTTGTCTACATGTTAATCTAGCAGCCCCCTAATGGATAGACTTTTTAATTATATCAGTGAAAGAAATGTATTATCACTAATCTATATCTTGTTCCCCTGTCAGTTTTTCACTCGTCGAAATCTTTAATTTTACTTCTAAATCAATCGTTTTTCCAAATCTGGATCTAATAATACTCTCCGAAGCACAATTTTTCCGATTGTTATCGATGCATGTCAACAAACCTGAAAATTAAATAGAGAAATCAAAGAGTACAAAGTTAGTGTGAGCTACTATTCGAAAGCCCAATTAATATTTTTATGTATATATATATATATATATATATATATATATATATATGATTTTTTTAGCTCTAGTTTGTTCGCCTTGAAAGTTGTAAGCACGTAAAAGTGGCTGAGGTTAAAGTCAATCTTCACTTTCATTATGGGCCATAAATAAGCTATAATCAATGGTTCCACATTGGAAAAAGTATACTAGGATCTGGTAATAATGTAAGTATGTAACCTAGGATCTAGATTGTTGAGGTTAAAGTCAATTTTCACTTTCATTGTGGGGCAAAAGTAAGTATAATCAACGGATCCTAGACCTAGGATCTAGATTATTTGGTCTCGTTCAATGATCGATTCACATTATATTTGTGAATAGAAACGTCACAGTTTCACTTTGCCAAGAATTTTGGTGCTTTCCTATGTATCTGAATTCTGATCAACTATTCGTTGGCATTTCAAATTTCAAACTTAAATTGTTCTACGTATTAACTTTTGAGGAGGGAATGGTGAATAGGAAAATAAAGAGAAAATTTCCTCGGCGGTCATCCAACTTTGTGTTTGTTTATCCTGAACTACGGGTAATAATTGAATTTATACGTGGTATTAAGGATACGTGACTTGGCCTGATACAATTTAAGAATAAACGATAAAAATAAAGGCTGATTTAAATAAATGAAATAACAAACAAACAAACCACCAAAGTTGAGTAGTTTAGCTGCGAAGGAATGAACAATAATGAAACAAGTATTTTATGAAGTAGATAGTGAAAATATGCTAACTGTTATATTGATCGTATGTTGTGTGCTGTATACAATAGGGTTGAATTCTTTATATAGGAAGAAAAAAGAATTCTATACAAGGTAAAAGACCTAATTACAGGGTAAAAGATCCCTAAAATTATTGGGTTCAACGTCCTTGCTGATTTGGGCGGTGATTCCCGCCGAGATATTACAAGTCATGAGATTTCCGGTCCTTCCGTTATGCGAATCTGATATTTTTACCATAAGATGCTTTACCCAGACCGGTCTCGACAACCTTATCTCGAATACCTTGGCTTCGAACTTTATCCCGATGACGCCTGAACTCGAACTTCCCTTCTCGAAATGCCGGTCTCGATCTACAGGAGACCGACCTCAAGTTACACCGATAATCGTAACCCAAGACCGGTGTTTCTTATGTGCTCGGTCGTATCCGACCCCATACAGATAGTCCCCTCATTTTTTGGAGAGTAATGACAAGAAACGATATGAGTCGCCGCTTTTCAAGATTAGGTTAAGTGAGAACACACTTATTAACACGACACGAAGTTCGAAGCGTCAAATCAGATAACCTAAAAACGTCTTGCTGATGGATGAGGCAGCATGATGACGCACATGGCCATTATAAAAAAGGGTCCTTTCGTGTCCCAGCTGGCGACAAACCCTGTAACTTCTGCAAATACCAATTAATGTTTTCCCATCTCGTGTTTCGAACCGCCGCTTTTGAAAAGTATAAATAGCCCCTCCATTCTTCAATTTCCAGGTTTTGCGTCGTTTGAATATTTTCTTGCTTTTTCTCTCTACATTTTAGCGCCTCAAGCAAATTTCTATCATACACTTTCCTTTGCTCGCCTCTCATCTTTTCTACTCTAATGGCGAAAATATCTAAATCCGTACCTCAAAAACAACAGCCTTCTACCTCTCAACCCGCTGAAGAGGTTGAACCTGCTCCTGTTGAGGAAACTTCGGCAGAGCCTCCTCTAAAAGCTTTCATACCGGTTGGATGCTCGACAAGCTCCGACTTCAAGGTGGAGAAGGCCTCTTCAGTACCGGGCCGGGGCGAACCGGTCGCTAGGTACATTAGTTCGATCACTAACAAAATCCTTGACAGGGTGAAGATGGAGTGTAAATGGGTTGGCAAGGATGTGGTAGTCCCCTCCCCGGATGAGGCGATTACCACCCATGTGGAGGGTTACTTGAGCGTCTATACCTACCCCTTCACGTTGGGACCTTTGAACCCCATAATTGTCACCTTTTGTAAAAGGTACAATGTTACATTGGGCCAGGTTCATCCCTCCATTTGGCGGATAGTTCACCTCTTCCGCTTTTTTGTGAGTAAGGTCGACGGGCACCCCTTCACCGTTGACCATTTACTTCGACTGTACAGTCCCCGAATCTTCCGAGGGGGACTAATAAAACTTGCTCGCCGGGCCAGCAAAGCCCCATTTTCGAGCATTGATGAAGACAAGGACCGGGGTTGGATGAGCCGATTCGTTCGGATAAGAACCTCGGACCTTATCTCTGCAGAAGACATGCCGTTCCCCGAAAAGTGGAAAATGAACCGTAAGTTTCCCTACTTAAATCCATCGGTTGTTCTTCTTTCGATATCTTACTGATATATTTTGTAAGGTGTAGCCGTTTCTCAAATGCCGGCCGCAATTCAACACTTGGAGGAATGGGTCCGGAAAGTGGTAGCTCAGAGGACCTACTCGGAGCGCGCTTGGCGTGAAATATCGAAAGGCCTTTGGGAGGCCAAGAATCATGGTGAGCTCAATAATGCTCTCATTCCTTGCCATATGTGATCGATACTGCTGATATCTTACTTTCTCTTTTCTTTACAGGGTTATCGAAGGATGTCGAATTGAGGCCGACGTCCACCGATAGAGAGGCTCCTTGTCCTTCCCCTGCTTCGGAGAAGGAGGGAGAGAAGAAAAGAAAAGAAATCCCCGGTCCCTCAGAGCCCGAGAAAAGGAGGGTTAAGAAGAAAAGCATAGCTCGTAGGGTTAAAATTGCCGACCTGGCTATTCGGCTGAGCAACGACTCCGAGGAAGATAGAAACCTTGATACTTTAAATAATGAACCATCTCGGACAGTCGGGGCGCTTCTCGGTGACCAGCACCTCTTTCGAAGTTATTCTTGGCAGCGGTCCTCGGTTCTTCGATTAGGATCGTTCCTCCTCTCCTGTCTCGGAGACCCTTGTCTTCCCGGGATGGCCCTTCGATCGCCAGGGTACGGTCGATGTCTGTCTCTGTTCGACCTTGGCTCTCGGTAATTATCTCTTTGAGTCCGGCCATGAGTTCTGATAGGGTAAGCGGATCCCGAGGGGGCTCCAAGCTGATCATCTTCGACCCTGATCTTCGATTGATACCGATTGTGTATATCCACCCAAGTGGCAGCCGGGTATTCGATGAAGCTCTTCTTAAGCTGTTGTGAAGCCGTTGAACTTCGGGCATTGAGTCCTTGAGTGAAAGCTTGCACGGCCCAATCATCAGTGACCGGTGGTAGGTCCATTCGTTCCATTTGAAAGCGAGATACAAATTCCCTCAGCATCTCGTTATCTCTTTGCCTGACTTTGAATAAGTCTAATTTCCGTNGGCGTTGTATCTCGCCTTCGATCATGCAAAACTTCATTGCCCGAACAGTACCGGCGGTGTTCACCATCAACGTTATTTCCCCTTTGGTTGTCTCGCATGCCATGTTGAAACCATTAAGGATCCGAACTTCGGGAATGATCTGGTCTGTCAATCCGAGCTGCTCGATGACCCACAACGAATTATATTGGCTGAACTACCGGGATCGACAAGTACACGCTTCACCCGGATTTTGTGTATGAGCATTGATATCACCAAGGCATAGTTATGGGGTTGTATTACTCCTTCCGCATCTTTATCGCTGAAGCATAAAGCTCCTTCCGCCGCATAATCCCGAGTGCGCTTTTCTCAGGTGATAGATATTTTGGTACGCTTTAACACCGAGCCTTTGGGTGTATCTACCCCTCCGATTATCATGTTGATCATGTGCTGAGGCTCCTCCTGGTTTGTTGGCCTGTTTCTGTTCCCGTAATGGTTCTTGGCCTGGTCGCTTAAAAACTCTCGAAGGTGCCTGTTTTCGAGCAACCGTGCCACCTCTTCTCTTAGTTGTCGGCAATCTTCAGTCTTATGTCCATGTGTACCATGATACTTACATATTAAGTTAGGGTCTCTCTTGGCCGGGTCCAATTGCAGCGGCCGAGGCCATTTGGTATCTTTAATGCGACTGATGGCGGATACGAGAGTCGGTGAATCAACGTTGAAGTTGTATTCGGACAGTCGGGGCGCTTCTCGGTAACCAGCGGCTCTTTCGACCCTACCCTGGCGATCGTTCCTCCTCTCCTGTCTCGGGGACCCTTGTCTTCCCGGGATGGCCCTTCGATCGCCAGGGTAGGGTCGATGTCTGTCTCTGTTCGACCTTGGCTCTCGGTAATTATCTCTTTGAGTCCGGTCATGAGTTCTGATAGGGCAAGCGGATCCCGAGGGGGCTCCAAGCTGATCATCTTCGACCCTGATCTTCGATTGATACCAATTGTGTATATCCGCCCAAGTGGCAGCCGAGTATTCGATCAAGCTCTGCTTAAGCTGTTGTGAAGCCGTTGAACTTCAGGCGTTGAGTCCTTGAGTGAAAGCTTGCACGGCCCAATCATCAGTGACCGGTGGTAGGTCCATTCGTTCCATTTGAAAGCGAGATACAAATTCCCTCAGCATCTCGTTATCTCTTTGCCTGACTTTGAATAAGTCTAATTTCCGTGTTTCGACTTTAATGGCATCTGCATGAGCTTTGACGAAGGTGTCCGCAAGCATGGCAAAGGAATCAATGAAATTCGGGGGCAAGTTGTGGTACCAAGTCATTGCTCCTTTCAATAAGGTCTCCCCGAATTTCTTCAGGAGAACGGACTCAATCTCGTCATCTTCGAGATCATTTCCCTTTATGGCACATGTGTACGCCGTTACGTGTTCATTTGGGTCAGATGTCCCGTTGTACTTGGGGATTTCTGGCATGTGAAACTTCTTTGGTATAGGTTTTGGGGCAGCGCTTGACGGGAAAGGCTTTTGCACAAACTTCTTCGAGTCTAAGCCATTCAACACCGGGGGTGCTCCTGGAATTTGGTCCGCCCTCGAATTATATGTTTCTACTTTCTTGTCGTTGGCTTCAATATTCTTTTCACCCGATTCGATTCGCTTGGTCAGCTCCTCGAGCATCTTCATGATTCCAGAATTTGTCCCCGATCCGCTTTCGTCCGTTTGTGCCACGGTCGGTCCGTTTTCGGGGACAATTCCTCGAGAAGAACCGGCTTTAACCCTGTCTGTAACCTGACTGCGACTTTGCAATTGGGCGATGGCCGCTTGCTGGGCTTGTATCATGTCAAATATCATTCTGAGACTGATCCCGTCCCCTTCGTTGTTTTGAGTTCTTGAACGCTGTTCTCTTTAGACACTGTTCGACGGGCCGGAAGTCTGATCCACATCGATCGCTATTTGAGAGTTGGCGTCGATTGGAACTTCATTACCGAGCATCACGTTGTTGTTTTCGCCCTGGTGGTCGAACTCGTCATTGACGAACTGAGGCATGGATTGTGAGTGCGACATGACTATGTTATATCCTGAAAACAAAAGATTCTGCAAAGAACAAGCATAAAATAGTGTGTGTGACAGAAATTTGTATCAAACATTCACCATTATCCTTAGCCCTTTTAAATAATCGAGGTTTTGCCTTGGCAAGTTTCAATCATCCTCGAATTTAGCTTGGTTTGGCCTTAGCCTTTTATAAATTGGGATTTGCCTGAGTTGGTCTTATTTCCCTTCGAGTTTTGTTAACTCGATACGGCCTTGGCCTTTTAATCAAATTTGGGGTTTGCCTTAATAGGTCTTACTCCCCTCTGAATTTAGCACAAACATTTGAACAGTGTTAGTTTTTGATAATGTAATGAAAATCAAAGAGGCCCTTGGGCTCAGAAACAGAATATCGGTGCCAAAGAAACTTTATTACTATTCATACGCTTGTACAACTTTGCTTCAAGGGCAGATCGATCTATTTGGGCACGGTACTTTCGACCGTTTGACCCTTACATTGATTCCTAATGATCTATGTGAAGTCCCCTTGAATTTGAAGCAGCTAAGCAAAGATTCGAAATAGACAAGCAATCTCCAGATATTCAAGGTCGATCGAAGTTGTGCACCAAATATCATTATCTTCGATGAGCAACCGATCTAAGTTAGCACGACTCCTGGTTGCCTCATTAAAAACCTTGCCGTAAAACCCAATTTGGGACAAAACCGGTCGAAGGAAAAAGAGTGCAATGCATGCTTTCAGTCCTAGTGTTTCGTGTTTCCTGGCTTGAGGTCTCTCTATTTGCTACCTGCAGATGTTAGTACCAACAAGACTATAATTCAAAACCTGAAGAAAAGGTTGCCCATTTTCGAGCAACCGTGCCAACTCTTCTCTCAGTTGTCGGCAATCTTTCGTCTTATGTCCATGTGTACCATGGTACTTACATATTAAGTTGGGGTCTCTCTTGGCCGGGTCCGATTGCAGCTGCTGAGGCTATTTGGTATCTTTAATGCGACCAATGCCGGATACGAGAGTCGCTGAATCGACATTGAAGTTGTATTCGGAGTAGGTTCCGAAAAATTCCTTGGTTTCATGGTCTCGAACCGAGGAATAGAAATCAACCTCGAGAAAATCAGAGCCATCGAAGACATAACGATTGTAGACAGTGTGAAAGCTGTGCAGAAACTGACAGGTCGGATAGTAGCCCTAGGTCGATTTATCTCGAGGTCATCCGACAGGAGCCATCAATTCTTCAACTTGCTGAGAAAGAAGAACGAATTCTCATGGGGTCCAGAATGTCAGCGTGTATTAGAAGAGCTTAAAAGGTATCTTTCCAGTCCATCTTTGTTGCACACGCCAAAAACGGGTGAGCAATTATACCTTTACCTTGCTGTTTCGGAAGTAGCAGTGAGCAAGGTCTTGGTCCGAGAAGAACAAGGTACGCAATTCCCCATTTACTACGTCAGTAGAACACTAGGTGAGGCCGAAACTAGGTACCCGTATTTGGAAAAGTTAGCACTCGCTTTATTAAGTGCCTCTAGGAAGCTAAAACCCTATTTCCCATGCCACCCCATATGTGTAGTGAAAACTTATCCCCTTAGGAATATTATACACAAACCTGAGCTATCAGGTCGACTGGCCAAGTGGGCCATCGAGATAAGCGGATACGATATTGAATATCGGCCTCGAACCTCGATCAAGTCTCAAGTGTTAGCAGATTTTGTCACTGATTTTATGCCGTCGCTTATTCCCGAGGTCGAGAGAGAACTAATGACCGAATCGGGGACTCCTTCGGGAGTGTGGACTTTGTTCACAGACAGCGCCTCTAATTCGAAAGGATCGCGTCTTGGTATCGTACTTAGACCCCCAACTGGGAACACAATTCGATAGTCTATAAGACTGTAAAATTGACTAACAACGAAGCAGAATATGAGGCTATGATTGCAGGTTTAGAGTTGGCAAAAAACCTGGGAGCAGAGATAATCGAGGCCAAATGTGATTCCCTCCTCGTAGTCAACCAAGTAAACAGGACATTCGAGGTCAGAGAGGGGCGCATGCAAAGGTACGTGGACAAGCTTCAGGTCACACTACATAGGTTTAAAGAATGGACCCTACAGCACATACCGCGAGAGCAAAACAGTGAGGCCGATGCCTTCGCCAACTTAGGGTCATTAGTCGAAGATGAAGAGATCGATTCTGAAAAGGTCGTACAACTATTGAGGTCGGTGGTGGAAGAAGGCCATGCCGAAATCAACTCAACAAGCTTAACCTGGGATTGGAGAAACAAATACATAGAATATCTCAGTTCAGGTAAGTTGCCATCGGATCCCAAAGAATCAAGAGCGTTACGCACAAAGGCAGCCCGATTTTGTTTGGCCGGCGATGGGACCCTATGCAGAAGAACATTCGGAGGTCCCCTCGCCATATGTCTTGGGCCCGGTGACACCGAATACATCTTAAAGGAGATACACGAAGGCACATGCGGCAATCACTCCGGCTCCGAATCCTTGGTTCGAAAAATAATTCGGGCCGATTACTATTGGATCGACATAGAGAAAGATACGAAGGAGTTTGTACGCAAATGCAGCAAATGCCAAAGGCACGCACCGATGATTCACCAGCCCGGAGAGACATTGCATTCGGTCCTATCGCCATGGCCGTTCATGAAGTGGGGAATGGACATCGTCGGCCCTCTCCCTCTGCACCAGGTAAAGCTCAATTTATTATTTTTATGACTGACTGCTTTTCCAAGTGGGTGGAAGCACATGCTTACGAAAAGGTCAGGGAAAAGGAAGTGATTAACTTCATATGGGACCATATTATTTGCCGGTTTGGGATGCCCTCCGAAGTCGTATGCGTTAATGGCAAACAATTCGTTGGTAGCAAAATAACAAAGTTCTTCGAGGACAACAAGATCAAGAGAATATTGTCAACTCCGTATCACCCCAGCGGCAATGGTCAGGCAAAGTCACGTATCCTTAATACCACGTACAAATTCAATTGTTACCCGTAGTTCAGGGTAAACAGTGTTCATTATACAAAAATCATTGTTCTTTCTTTTGTCACATAATTTGTCACACAAAAGTCATTTTACTTTGCTTCAGTTATCACAAAAATTATTCTGGCCGGATTT
Source organism: Nicotiana obtusifolia (assembly GCA_002018475.1). Taxonomy (NCBI): domain Eukaryota; kingdom Viridiplantae; phylum Streptophyta; class Magnoliopsida; order Solanales; family Solanaceae; genus Nicotiana; species Nicotiana obtusifolia. The sequence goes on from MCJB01050151.1 coordinate 40,975, forward strand.
TATAAAACTCTCACATGAAAAGTGATGTGGTAGCCTTAATTAGTATTTTGTATTGATTAAGCAAGTCGAATATATTAACTCATGTCTTGACCCATAAATACCTGAATCAGTTGCCCGAATGGAGCCCCTTTTTTGTCATACTCTGCGCCTGTTGTATCTCTTGACCCATTTATACTGCAACTTAAGCAAATTTCCAGTTCATTTACTAAAACTAATTAAAATGAAAAAATAGAATACCTTAAACTGCAAATAAAAAGGGAGCAAATAAAGTGATACAATTTCATGACATTGCATTCTAATATATGTCAAAATGTTAGCTATTAAGCAAGACCAACCCAAACAAAATACTGCTTAATAAGCCAACACAAGCAGTTTTGGCTAGTAAGCAACACCAACCCAAACAAATACTGCTTAATAAGCTAACACAAACACTTTGGATGAATCTCATAGTTGGAAATTACAAAATGCACATTCCGTGCCATTCAAACTGTAAATTTAATACAAAAGTACTCCATAATTTTCAACTTCCTAGAGACCCTAGACTTCTTTCTAATCTTGGTAGTAACGTGCGATGATGACGGGAACAAAGAGCTCTAAGACTTGTTTAATTTATTCATTGAAGAGGAGTCCATGTTTTTCAAGGAATGTTTTTTGTTTGAACACATTGAGTCCTCAGTGAGGAAGTAACGAAGAGAGAGAATTGGGAGAATCAAATTTTAAGGGGAATGTATGGGTCAAATTTTATTTTATAGTTAATATTCCGGTCGGGTATAAATTATGTGGGAATATGGGCTTGCGATAGTGGTGGGACGGTGGTTTTCTATTTAGCTAGGGAGAAATGAGGATGGAGGATGCCTACGGATCCAAGTTTGGTACATTTCTGCCATCTGCTGTTTCAACTTTTGGACCTCTTCTTTCAACTCAGATTTTGATTCCACAATCTCCCTTGACGAATCAATAACACCTGTGTCTAATTCCGTACTAGCCATGGATGCCTTGCTCTTTGACCTAGCGTTGTATAATGCCACAAACTAACCACCTTCCTGATGATAACAATTAATATAATAGAGAGGAGCAAAATAGAGCCAACATGTTAGCGTTAAGGCATTTATGAGATAATAATATCATATTACGTGCAATGCACCTAACAACAATTACTGTTCTAGAATGACTTTGAGGGTCAGAAGGTCGTATGGCGTCATCCCAATTTGCTCGTTCCAACCTTCCTCTTTTATTTTCTCTTTAACGCTACTTGGTTTACTCATTTTCTTTCCTCTTTTTTTCTTTTTGCTTATCACTCTTTTCTTTCCTCTCATTCCTCACATCCTAGAACTTCATATGTTTTTTCCTTTAATTTTAAAAATGATTCGATCGAACCCGATATAGGTTGCCCACATATCATGTTCCACATAAACCATACCAAGCTTAGTTCTGAAAAAGTGATGGGCAAAATAAACTAAAAAAATAAAAATCTTTTTAGATTTTTCATTTGTAATATTTTTGTTTTTAAAAAAATACAAAATAGGAAGTACGGTAACAAAAGACTCGACGAACTCACATAGACTATGACAGACTCATGACACCACCTACAAGACTCGATACTACTGGACAAAACTAGAAAGTAAAAGACAACATAAAACGGACTCAAAATATATAAATAAAAAGCCTCCTCAAGTAGTTCTCGAATGCGATGGTCCTGGATGGGATGGCATTGGGGCATCTGTCATACTCAAGTTCTGTAACGCTCCCCATAAAGATACACCAATGCTGGGAATAAAGGTCTTGACGTGTGGTCCCACCTCGTGAAGGCCGACCCTAAACAAATACTGACCGTGCTGCTCCACATTTGCAAACAAACCTTCCAACTGAGACCCTAGCAACTCAAGTCTACCCCAAAGGATCTGGATCCAAAGCCTCCTGAGAGACATCTATCTCAACTACTCGACCCCTGAGTTGTGCTGGTAATGGAGTACTGACCCTTGGTGAAATAGAATGCAACCAAATCAAGTACTCATGAGTACATTGGGGCCTGCCAATGTCCTCTACTAATGTAATTTTTTATTTTTTTTGTATTCTTTGCATTGTTCCAATATCGTACGCACTTGATCTCATCTGCTGCCTTTTTGCTAAAATTCATGATGTGCCTCCGAAGAGTTAGAGTTGATGGCTCCCCTTGCCTTCTACCCAATTATCGCATCACCCTAATTGGTGTGTACGACCTAACACACCTAAGTCCTATCAATATCAAGAAAGCTTGCATGCGATATCCTACCAAGATCTCATCTATAAGAAGCCAAAGGTAAGTCCACCAAATATTCATACTTGTCCTTAATTCCAGAAACTCAATCCAGGCCATGATGCCTACTATGTATGTAAACATAGGAGACTTCATCCTATGCTCAATACATACCACTTGATCATGCAGAGCACAGTCGACGGGACAAAGTAAGGAAGAGGTGTGTAAGTTCTCCATCATCCACAACTGCAACACAAGGTTACTCCCCTAGAAAAACCTAACACCTCCCCTAACCTCACTAAGGGCGCGATACAACTCCGCCAAGATCATTGACACAATGGTAATGGCTTTGTGCTGTTTCTCATGAAATAATGCCAACACTACTGACTGTAGCCAGGTGCTAATATGCCTCTCGTATAAAGAAAACACCAATATACCCAGCAAAGCAAGGCTAAAAGCTTCAAGGCGACATCTTTTCCACTTTGCCTTAGTCGTGAAAAACTCATCCCATAAAACATCAAAATTATCCTGAGGCCAAAATCTAGCATACAAATACTCCAAAGATATCCAAGGCTGCTCAAGATATCCTAAATGCTTATTGTCTTTAAGGCCCAAGTCGCTAAGGAATCTTGTTCCAGAGTGATCTCGAGGAAGTATCATGTCTTTGCCTATGTAACTTCGACGAGTGAGACCGGACATTTCTGATAAGGTAGGAGTCATTTCACACTCTCCAAATCTAAAAAACATATTCTGCGGGTCCCAGTAGGTCAATATCGCCTCCACTAAATCCGGGCGAGGTGTGATATCAAGAAGCGAAGTGAGGGTGCCCAACTTATCCATTAGCTCGTGTTGTTCTAACAGTGAAAATATTTTCCACCACTTGACCAACTTCCTTGGAATCTTCACTACCATCAACACTTTGGATCGAATTAGTGGTTCCATACGTGAATGAAGAGAACACAATTAGAGACTCAAGACACTGTGTGACACCATAACGTCTCCTATTGGACACATTCAAGACATGATTGTGCTATTTTTGCAAAATGGCCTACGTGTCCAAGAGTGGCTATTAGTGCAAACTCAACAAAGGTGACCTCTAAGACATGAAAACACAATACTAAAGATTATATGTCTTCAAACTCCCAATAATCATGATCCTCAAAATTACTTTGCAGAAATGATCCATTTTGCAAAAATGACCGATATGGCCAAACGCGGCTAGAGATGCAAAGCTGACAAGGACAGACCTTAATGTAATATGGCACGTAGTTGTGGACTCAAGATCCTAAGACACGATTCACTGAATCACATCTGCGAAAATGGTCCATTTTGCAAAAACGGATGATATGGCCAAAAGTGGCTAGACATGCAAATTCAACAAGGACAGAAGTTAAAGTAAGGAGACACCTAATGGTGGATTCAAGAGTCTAAGACGCGGATTACTGAATCACTTTTGCAAAAATGGTCCCATTTTACAAGAACGACCTACGTGGCCAAAAGTGGCTAGACATGCAAGACCTGGCTAGAAAGATGAGGAAAGACCGGATCCTATGCCGGTTGCCTATGTATCATGTCCCTAGAGACGAGAATCAGATTCGCGTAGTTCGTGAGGATTAAATATGGGAGAAAGCTTTAAAAATGCAACTGATTTGGAAAAACATGTCTTTTTTTTTCGTTGGTAAAATTAACATTCTATTTAACAAAAAACATTCAATAAAAAACAGGAATCGCTGACCAGTTCCTTTACTATGCTTGACAACTAATTACTGTATTATAACCTATACAAGATTTTGATGTCAACTATAACCTATACACATCCTAATGCCTATACAATCTGTAACATAGACAAAATAGACATACACATCTGATAGAACATATAAGCTAAACGTGTCTACAGAATCCAGTTCAATGCCTCCAAATGCTTCTGCCAGCTGAGATATGAGTTGCCTCTGATGTGCATATGGATTGCAATTTCTCTACATATTCTATCCGGGGACGAGCTGCCACTATGAAATCTGATCTTGTTTCTATCTCCCCATATAAGATATACCATCATCCCAAAGACAGCTGAGATAATTTTCTCAAATCCTTTCTTTTTCCTAGCACAAGTTGTCGCCCATTTCACCTCTTCCTGCCATGTATTATCTGCCTAGGACAACCAAGCTAATTCAGTAGCCTTTGCCAGATATTCTTAGTGTAGCCACAACCAAAGAATAAATGTTCAAAGTGTTCATCAACCAGGCCACAAAATACACAAGCTTGAGGAACTTGAATACCAATTTTCTGTAGCCTCTCAACAATAGGGATCCTAGCCTATACAGCTAGCCATAAGTTGAACTTGTGTCTAGGATGTATATGTGGCTGTAACATTAAGCTCTTCCAGTGCACCTTTTGGATTTTAGGGAGCTGCATCTGATATAATTCTTGATGCTGAATCTTCCATCAGTGGTTTGCAATTGCATCAGTCTTGAAGTCGGGTCACCTTGCATGGTAGGCTGATCAAGGATAAGCTTCCTGAGCTCAAGAATTTTCCTCACTACCCAGGTTGCATTCTTGGGTATGGACATAACATCTACATTCTGGTTCTTAATGTAGTAAGTATGGATCCACCTGATCCAAAGGCAATCCTTCTTCTTTGTTATAGCCCATAAGTGTTTTGCCACTACTGCTTTATTCCAGTTGTACAGGTATATATCATCCAGTCCTCCAGCTGCTTGTGGAAAGCATATCTTCTCCCAAGACACTAATGCTTTCCTAGAGATATCTGCTTTTCCTGTCCATAGGAATGTCTTGCATGTGGCTTCAATAATTTTCAACACCTTCTTTGGCAATAGAAATATTTGTGCCCAGTATGATCGTACACCAAAAATCACTGATTTTATGAGTTGCAATCTTCCTGAGTAGGATAGCAGATTTGATGTCCAACAGTTGATCCTGGCAATGATCTTTTCTACCAGTGGCCAGCATTGGTTAATTGACAGCTTTCTTGATGCTAGTGGCACACCAAGATATTTGAATGACAATGTGGCCTCATTTTATCCCAGCTCCTGCAAGATGTCCTCTTTCAGATTTGTAGAAATGCCAGCAAGGTAAATGGAGCTCTTGTCTGCATTTTCCTGTAGTCCTAAGGCCTTTGAGAACTTCATAAAAGCCTACTGAAGCAGCCTAATACAAAGGAGGTCTGCTCTACAAAACATCAACAAATCATCAGCAAAACAAACATGGATCACTCCCAACTTTTTGCATCTAGGATGGAAGTGAAACTCCTTGTTCAAAGCCAACTATTCAAATTCCCTCTAAAGATATTTGATAGCAAGCACAAACAGGTAAGGTGACATGACTTATTCCTCTTTGTCCTTTGAAAGGTTTAGTGAGGCCCCCATCCTGTGTTAAGGAATAAGTGACAGTTGTTATATATTTCATTATCCACTCGATAAACTAGTGTGAGAATTTCAATTCAATCAGAAGTCTTTTTAGAAAATACCAATCCAAAGTGTCATAGGCCTTCCTAAGGTTAACCTTAACTACACACCTTGCTAAAGTCCCCTTCCTGTTATAGCCTTTGAATAGTTCATGAGTGAACAATATATTATCAGTGATAATCCTTCCTTCAACGAAAGCTGATTGAGATCCTCCAACTAGATGACCTATCACTTTCTTAAGTCTCCCAGTGATCACTTTAGTAATGATCTTGTACATGGTTGTGCAGCAGGCTATAGACCTATAGTCCTTAACCTGAGTGGGGTTGGGGACTTTTGGAATCAGAGTGATAGCAGTAAAATTTAAGGCCTTGTTCATTTTTCCTATTTGAAAGAATGCTAGTACATCAGCAAGCACATCATCTTTTACCTCATCCCAATGTTGTGTGAAGAATTCAATTAGAAATCCATAAACACCTGGTGCTTTGTCAGTTGGCATGCTTTTAACGCCAGCAAATATTTTCTCTGCTGTGACTTCCTTGATCAACTCAGTTGTATTCTTGTTAGGAAGGACCCTTTCTTAATCACCTCAGAATTGGGGAAAGGGAGAATGTGTGATGACTCTCCATCAGCTTCCTGAAAAAAGAGAGGAATTGTTCTTCTACCTGCTTAGGTTTTGTGATCTTGATTCCTGCGTCATTGTGTATAGAATTAATTGTATTAGCACTAGTGCGCATCTTCCATTGAGTATGGAAGTATCTTGTATTAGCATCTCCATACTGTATCCATGTGGCTCGAGATTTCTACCTTAGAACCTGTTCCTCCACATTGCTCCACCTTTCCACTTCTATTAAAGTTTCTCTCTCCTATTCTATAAAGATCTGGCATAATGGTTGTAGAGAGATTTTGGATTGTGCGAATTCCAATTTCTTCCTAGCTTGATTCAGCTTTTATTGATAAGAGGCCATGTAAGTATTTAGATCCCTCAGTGCCTCCTTTAACCTCTTAAGTTTCTGCTATGTTCTGGACGTCCCTGCATCTCTGTAATATTGTGCCCATACTTCTTTCACAATCCCTGCAAAATATGGGTGGTGTAATATTGTTTGATATAGCTTGAAGGGTCTATGATTCAAATTCTGTTGTTGTGCTGCAAAGTTGCATTTTAGGAAGATTGGTTAATGGTCCACAATTCCAGGATTCAAATACTCTGCTTCAATATGGCCATAGTTCATCATCCAATTATAATTTTCAAAGGCCCAGTAAATCTTGCTGTATACTCTTGCATTGTCATCTCTTTTGTTACACCATGTTTAATACCATCCTTTGCTCTTTAAGGGAGTAAATTCCAGTCGATCCAAGAGTTCCTTGAAGCCCTGGGTTTCTTTGAAATATGTCTTTTTGAAAAATGATAAGAAAGTGTATTATTTTTTTTAATCTTTTTGAAAAATTGGGCAAGAAAACTAAAAGTGATAAAATTCTCAATATTCTTTCTTACATCATTTTTCACCCTTCTTTCTCAGATATCAGTCCGCTAAATAACCTTTTTACCTCAAAGATGCAACATTTAGCACATAGGATGATCGAATGTCCTTTTGGGCCTGCAGGTCCATTTGAATCAAATGGGCAGACTTCCTATAAAGGAACACGGTACCTAGGACCGGGCCCCGCTAGGTCATAATGATATGATGCACATAGTCATGACCTGCTGATCTATGTTTGGGGTTCACTAACAAGGAAATTCGCGGGAACGTATGGTCGATGGTGGTTGCTCAAGCTTTCCTCCCACTCCATATGTCCGTTGGCCCCCCTCATAAAATAAGGGTGACTCAACAACAAGTTCGTATATGCGATGCGTACTATGAGACTTGTTGCAGAAATAATTGACCGGGTAATGCATATGATGACAATTATAAAGCAGTAACATGTAGAGGAAAGCGATAAACACATAAACAAATAAGCAACTAACCAACAAGGTAATAAACAAAATAAATAACAAAAACACAAAAATGCCTTAATTGAGTATCCTAAAAGGCCAACAAGATCATAGTATCAGCTCGAACCTGCAAGTCCTCCTTTTTTTTAAAACCTTAACCCTCTTTAAAATATATAAAAGTGGTTTTAAAAGAGCGAAAGGATTTTCAAATTAAAAGTGACAAAATATTGTGTTTCAAAAGATTTTCACAGTCACCGCTTAATATTTGATATCGGTGTGCCAAGTTACCATTTTAAAAACCAAAGATGATTCCTTCTAAGAACACATTTAGGCTCTAAAATATAGTCTGCACCAGAAATTCAAGTAAGGAGGTTCATCTGACTCGGGGAGAAGGTGTTAGGCATTCCTCGATTCCCATAACTAGTATGGTTGCACACTCTTCAAATTGGCTTTTAAGAATACTCAAGTTGAGGATAAAAACACACGAAAAGAAAATAAACACGAAAGAGGTTCATGGTTGTCCCTCCCTAAATAAAGAAAAATAAAATAAACTAAAATTAAAATAAAAGTAAAAATACTACAAATCTATATTATGCCTCCTCAATGCCGTCCCGTCTTTGGCCTTCGATTGCATAATACTACGGGGCATTCCCCTGATTAAATATATACATGATCTTTGGCATTCCCTAGATGAAATAATACACTAAGGGACAACCTCTAGCCTCAAAAAAGAAAAAATAACCTAATATTTGCCTACCCAGGTGTGATCGGCCTAAACATGCTCCTAGCGAATAATGTAAGGAAGATATAAATAAAATAAAACTAAACTAAAAATAAATAAAGATTCATTTCATGCTCGTTTTCTTTAAAAAAATTTATTTTTCATGTATTTGACCAAGCCCAATCCTAAAGATGCGAGCAATTTTTATTCACTAATGGGCTAGGCCTTTCCCCGCCCCACAGCCCCAACATCATTTGGATAAAGCAAACTAAAAGTAAACTAAACATATAAACATCAAATATCTAGAATAAGAGAATTGAGGAAAATAAAAGTAGAGGCATAGAGTAAAAGAAAATGGATCAAAATACAATCATAGCCATTGGAATTTCAATCTAAACCCAAACTTTCACTCCCTTCCTATAAATGACCTAAATAAAATAGAATTATGCAATTAGATGAAAACGAAACTATTATTTTTTTGTTTTAAAATTTTATGTTCTACAATTAAAATTAAAAGCAAAAGTAGTTTAATACCTACCCAAATAAATATCTAAAATACCAAAATAACTTTAAAAATTATGCGGGTCAAATATTACGTGCTTACGCGGATAGTCCCCACACTTCTTAGACAGATTATCAAGAGATGTAGAATAAGTGAAAATCCTTATCCCTGAAATATACTATTTGACCTCCTTTCTTTGATATGGAAGTAACCCTTTCTTGTTCTTCCATCAGTGATGAGATTAGACTCGCATTTTTGTGATTCGAGACACATGACGACATAGTATTGGTTTACCTGATAACTTAAGTCCCCAAGGTTATTATGACCTCTTTATGATGGGAAGTCATTTCCGAGTCTGACAGTTATGAAAAGACTATAAATTTGCTTGTATATATAGACGCTCAACTCCTGCACTCATCACTTGCTTTCACTCTTTCCCTTTGTCATCTTCTTATTTTTCAAAGCTTTTTCATTCTTTTTCATCTTCAAATTTTCATGGATTATGAGACCCCCATATTGCATTCTGGATCACGCCAGTATTTATCACGGCCGAGTAATATCTCTACTTGCGTTACTCCAATAGATGGATTTTCTCAAGCTCATGCTTCTACTGTTCATTTATTATTGAAAATTCCAATGGTTTTCAAAGAAAAGGGAAAGATCAAACTTCCTACAATGGCAGGAAAGGGAGACATAGTTCAGAGCCCTTCGTCCTTGATATTTTTCCCAAGAATTTGGATTTCGAGGTGGATATGCAGCTGCGGAATAAAGCTTTTAAGCGATCTACAAATTTCCGCGTGGAAAACATTGACTCCCTCGTACATGAGGATCATGTCTCCCTTATCCGTCAAGAATGCCATTGGGCTGGCCACGTGGTCGTTCACCTCCCCCAGGAACATGAGATGATTACCAGCTGCCGAGAGGACTTTTCTTTTGTATACACTTACCTTTCTACTCTTAGATTCCAACATTCTCTTGACCCTATAGTCTTATATTTTTGTAGTCGTTTCGATATTTGTCTCAGCCAGGTCGGGGCCTAGTATTTATAGGTTACTAGCTTGTTTTCGATATCTAGCTAGATTGGTCGGAATAGATGTTTTCCTTTAGCATCTTCTCAAGCTGTATGCTCTGAAGCCGTTCAGGGGCGGCCTTGTCTTAGCTGCCAGTCGTGGCACAAATACTCTCGTGAACGCAAAAGATGATCATGACAGGGGCTGGTTCAATCGGTTTGTAGCGCTTCCTTCAGAGATATAAAATCATGATCGTAAGGATAGCCCTTCCAATTTTGAATTATAACTTTAGTATTCATCTCCTTATGTTATTATTCTAATACTGCAGCTATTTTAACTGCCCTATAAGAAGTGCCTGGTATGGGAGAGTAGGCTGATAAGGTCTTACCCTCCTCTTTGATCCGAGAGGACATGGAGGCATATCTCCAAAGTCACATGGTCGAGAGCTAGGGACAATGGTAAATCTTCGTAAGTTTCCTCTCCCTTCTCGTCTTTCATTATTCTTACATCTTATTTCATATTTGCAGGAGGTGACCACATGGTCGTTCACCTCCCCCAGGAACATGAGAAGATTACCAGCTGCCGAGAGGACTTTTTTTTTTGTGTAAACTTACCTTTATACTCTTGGGTTCCAACCTTCTCTTGACCCTATTATCTTAGATTTTTTTGGTCGTTTCGATATTTGTCTCGACCCGGTCAGGGCCAAAATTTGTAGGCTACTAGCATGTTTTCGATATCTATCTGGATTGGTCGGAATAGATTTTTTCCTTAAGCATCTTCTCAAGTTGTATGCTCTGAAGCCGTTCAGGGTCGGCCTTGTCTCAGTTGTCAGTCGTGGTACAAACACTCTCGTGAACGCAAAAGATAATCATGAAAGGGGCTGGTTCGATCGGTTTGTAGCGCTTCCTACGCGAGAATTGGTGTCTTTCGACGTCGGCCCTGTTTCAGAGATATAGAATCATGATCGTAAGGATATCTCTTCCAATTTTGAATTATAACTTTAGTATTCATCTCCTTATGTTATTATTCTAATACTGCAGCTATTTTATCAGCCTTAGTAGAAGTCCCTGGTATAGGAGAGTAGGCTAATAAGGTCTTACCCTCCTCTTTGATACTCGAGAGGACTTGGAGGCATATCTCCAAAGTCACAGGGTGGAGAGCTAGGGACCATGGTAAATCTTCGTGAGTTTCCTCTCCCTTCTCGTCTTTCATTATTCTTAAACCTTATTTTATATTTGCAGGCACTACTTTGAGGAATGTTCCCTCACAAGTGTTAATTGATCTTCCTGTCTCCCTTGATTCTTCCCAAGAAAGAATCAAGCTCTTGCCCACTCCATAAGTTTGGGGTTCACTTACAAGGCAATTCGGGGGAGCGTATGATCGATGTTGACTGCTCAAGCATTCTACCCACTCCTTACGACCGGCGGCCCCCTCCTAAAATAAGGGTGACTCAACAAAAAGATCGTATATGCGATACATACTATGAGACTTGTTGCAGAAATAATTGACCGAATAATGCATATGATGACAGTTATAAAGCAGTAACATGTAGAGGAAAGCGATAAACACATAAACAAATATGCAATTAACCAACAAGGTAATAAACAAAATAAGAAATAAAAAGACAAAAATGCCTCAATTGAGTATCCTATAAGGCCAACAAGATCATAGTATCAGCTCGAACTTGTAATTCCCCAGCAGAGTCGCCAAATCTATCTCACCCCCTTTCTTTTTTAAACCTTAACCCTCTTTAATATATATAAAAGTGGTTTTAAAAGCTCGAAAGGGTTTTCAAATTGAAAGTGATAAAATATTGTGTTAAAAAAAATTTTCATAGTCGCCGCTTGCCATTTGGAACCGGTGTTCCAAGTTACCGTTTTAAAAACAAATGATCTTTCCTTTTAAAAACACATTTAGGCTCTAAAAGATAGTCTGTACCAGAAATTCAAGTAAGAGGGTTCATCTGACTCGGGGAGAAGGTGTTGGTATTCCCCGATTCCCGTAACTAGTACGATTGTGCACTTGATCAAATTGACTTTTAAGAATACTCAAGTTGAGGCAAAAGTACACAAAACGAAAATAAGCACGAAAGAGGTTTGAGGTTGTCCGTCCCTAAATAAAGAAAAATAAAATAATTTGAAATAAAAATAAAAGTAAAAATACTACAAATCTATATTATGCCTCCTCAATGTTGTCCCGTCTTCGGCCTCCAATTACATAATACTACGGGGCATTCCCCTGATTAAATATCTACATGATCTTCGGGGCATTCCTCGGATGAAGCAATAAAAAGGGACAACCTCTATCCTCGAAAAAGGAAAATAATGACTTAATATTTGTCTACCCAGGTCTGATCTGCCTAAACATGCTCCTAGCAAATATGTAAGGAAAATATAAATAAAATAAACTAAACTAAAAATAAATGAAGATTCATTTCATGCTCGTTTCCTTTAAATATTTTTTATTTTTCATGTATTTGACCAAGCCCAATCCTAAACATGTGGGCAATTTTTAATCACTAATGGGCTAGGTCTTTCCCCGCCCCACAGCCCCAACATCATTCGAACAAAGCAAAATAAATGTAGACTAAATATATTGTCACACCCCAACTTTTGGGGGCGTGGCCGGCACTCGGCACCCGAAGGCCCGAGCGAACCAACAATAGTATCTGTGACATGTAATATGACACTAACAAGAACCCAACAACAACTTATATATATATATATATAAGCCCAACAAGACTATATAGTCATGCCAACTGTACAGGGGGCCGACAAGGCCATGCAAAACATATATACACTGACAACTGGTCTGCAAGCCTCTAAAAGAGCAACACAATATCAACAAGTCGGGATGGGGCCCGACATACCCAAAACAATACATATACATATGCATTTGTACCTATAGACTCACTACCAGCAACTCCGAAGAAGTGGAGTGCGACACTCAACCGCGGATCTTAGTGTCCTACTGCGGAGGCACGCCGGCCTGTC